>BQNB010038130.1:0-18965 GCA_026074375.1 Tanacetum coccineum | reverse complement strand
ACCGAAAAAACCGATTTCGGAAAAACCGAAAAAACCAAAACCGGTTATTAGAAAAACCGGTTTTTTTAAAACCGGTTTTCTAAAAACCGGAAACCGGTTTTAACCGATTTTTTGCACCTCTATTAGGGACTAACAATGTTAGCCCTTACAATGCTTAAACCTTTGCACCCTTAGTCCTTTTAACCCTAACCCCGTTACCAAATTAAACTAACAGTACCCAAAACCCATTTGCCCGCCAAAACCAAAACATTACTATTCATCCATCACTATCCCTCGACCCCTGCTCCAACAGACAAAACACTCACAAACCACTTTAAAACCTCACCCCTAGCAAGAAGACAAGCCACCTTGGCAATCCTAAGGTGACTGATTGGACAACAAGAATCAAGGGCTTAGATTGGGTCTAAAGAAACACAACAAAGAAGATCAAAGGCTATGATTTATGGCTTGGGGAACACTCTCAAATCCTCCTGACATAAGAAGCACAACTTGAAGACCTAGAACTTTCTCAAGCCGGCTATAAAAGAGAAGACCATTGGCAGCCATTAGAGCATCTAGCTTTTCAGTAATTTAGTATAGCTCTTTTATTATACTTTACTGCTTTTTTAAATCAGCTTATTGTATTTTGTTTCAAGTATTGTAAAACGTTTTTAAGATTAATGAAATTTTAAGTTGTTTTATGAAATTATGTCTTTACTTGAGTTAATGAATTATAAGTTGTGATAAGCTCTAATAAGCTCTTATATAATCTGTTTTTATAAAGCAACATAGACTTTTACATAGCTTTAAGCTTTTAAGCTAAATTCACCAAAAATCCACTCCTTAAATACCACAGCTTATTTAAGAAGAAAAGCCAAACCTGGAAGGGATTTTATGACCACACTAGCTTATCTATGATAAGCTAGAGCTTGTTGAATAGCTCTAAGAGCCTTTTATACCCTTGTTTAAGCAAAGGGCCTTATAAGTTTCATTTTTACCTCTTTTTAGCTTATCTACTGGTAGCTTATGCTAGTGCTTATTTATTGCTTATTTGCTGCTTGCTTATGCTTATTATTGATGTCTAATGCTTATCTATGTTTTCTTATAGTTTAGATCTTATTTGTTTATGTTTTCATATAAAATTGTTGGTTTTAGCTTTTAATACTGCTTATCTTATTTGGTTATTTTAAGTGCTTAACTTTGTGTTTTTATTGCTTATTAGTGCTTAATTTCCATTGTTGGTTATCTGTTTTAAAAAAATCTCAGCATTAAAACAGTTAAACTTAGCTTAAAAATGACTTTTGGATTTTTAAATGAGTGTTTGGGTTAAGCTCTAAAATGGGTCAAATTGGTGTTAAAATTTGTTATGGGTCATCAATCCAACTTTGTCAAGTACTTTTAAGTTGTTTTAATCGGTTTTAAAATGTTTTTAAAGTTTAAAATCAAGTTTTAAGGTTTGAGCTACAAGTTCTTTGAAATTGTGGTCTCAAAACTCTTTCAAACTGTTGTATTTGATTCTTGCTTGAAAGATTGTTTTAAGGTCTTGTTTTTACTCTATTTGGTGTCAAAATGCAGTAGGAAAAGTGTTGGTCAAGTGTGCTTAAGTCTTGTTGTTTTGGTATTAATCTGTCAAAGTTTAGTTTCAGTTTTTAAGTTTAAAAAGCCATTTTTCAATCTCATTTTTAGATTAGTTAAAATCTGTTCTAGGGTCTGAGTTTGTTTGCACAAGCTCATTGGCTGTTAAGCTTAATCTGTTTGAGCTTTTTAGAAACTTAGAACATCATTTACTAGCTTAAAATCAAGGCTGCAAAAGCCATTTGGTCATTTTAAAAACCTTTGAAAAACAAAAAACATAGTGTAATCAGCCTTTTTCATAAATCTTTTTTTGGCTTATTAGTTTTTCAAAATGTTTAATTTTTGCTTATTCTAGTAGTTTATAGTAGTGACTTTATCTGTTTTTAGCTTTTAGACCTTAGATGATAGCTTAACTAGCTTAATTATTAGCTTGAAAGTACCCCTTAGGCTGTTTTAAGTATCTTTTTAGCCAAACTGCTTATTTGCTCATTTGAGTGTTTAAGCTGATGGTGTTGCTTAAATTGTGTTTAGATTTGCTTATTAGGCTAGGATAAAGGTACTTGTAGCTTATTTGACCTTAGGTTAAGCTTTTAGAAGCTTATTTGCAAATTTGAGTTTAGCACTAATGCCTTTAAGCTTTTAAGTGCAATCTGTCCTTTAGCTTTCTAAGTGCCTTTCTAGCTTATTTGTTTGCTTATTTCTAACTATAAGTGCTTATTAGGTGTAGGTGTTAATCTGTTTTAGCTTATTTTGTTTTTACCTTTGCTTATTGTGTTCAAAAAGCCAAACAGTTTAGCCTTTTAGCCACTTAGCTTAAAAACCAATTCTGTCATTTTTATAAGCTTATTTCTAGCTTATTTTTGAGTTTTAGCAAAAATTCTTTTTTTAAGTTTCTTAGTTTTGCTTATATTTTAGCTTTTTAAAAAGAAAACAAAAAAAAAGTTTTATAAAAAAGAGAGGTCACATGGGTCGAACCTGTGACCTTCCCTTCACACACCCAACACCTTAACACCACCACTCACTGCCAACTCGCCTTTGGGTCTTTTTCGTTATAACTTCACCTTATTTTTCTTTTAAACCTATTTTAGCTATTAAGCCTTTCAGCCCTATTTTGCTTTTTAACAGCTTATTCCAATAAGCTGTGTGAACCATTTTATTTTTCCTAGGCTTAGAATTGTTCAAAGCACCTTTCTTGCATTTTTCAGAATTTTCCACAATCTCATGTTTTTAATTACGTATCACACAGTAACTCGTTCTTTGGCTTTGATGTTTATAATTTCATGCATACATATAAATTTAATATATAAGAATAATAATATTTATAAATTATAACTCTTTTACATTTATCGTGTTGTTCCCCGCCTGTCTCCCATCTCCGTTTCATTTTCTTAATATTAATTTTAATATTAAAATATTCTAATGAACAATGAAATAAGATTAAAATATAGCTTATGTGTGGTAGTGGGTGATTATTTTATTGTTTGTAGATGATTAAAGAAATGGGGTTACGGTGGTTCATATGCAGGAGAAAAGGCCACGCGTCTCTCCCATCTCCTTATTCATCAAACCACCACCGAACAATCAATTTTCTTAAAACCACACACCAATCTGTTAAAAAAGCTAAATTGAAACTGAATGGAAAATCTATGAAGATTGTCCGTGATCATAACTTGATCGATGGTGGTTTTTCTGTTGTTGCTAAGTGGAAACGAGGTCAGATTGTATCATATGAAGGTTAGTATGTTTTCTTCAAATTTAATTTAATATAACTGAATTAATTTAGGGTTTTCATTCTTGATTAGAAGGTCAAACATACATGTTCTTTTTATGTGGGTTTTGTTGTTTTGTTAGGGGGCGTTTGGATTAACTTGCAATGCATTGGATTATCATTGATGTATGGGGGTTTGAACAAAGCCGCATTTGGTGGGGTGGATTACCTTCACAACAGGTCTAAAGCTGGGTTAGTGGTTGGGGAAGGTTAGTAAAGGTAAGGAGATGAAAATGATTACTTATTTGGTGTTTTAGAGGTTTTGATTTTTAATTTGTGGTTGGAAATGTTATGAGAGTTTTGGAAACACTCAATCAAGAAAGATAAGTTTTCATTTTTATTAAATTTGTTTTGTATAGAGTATATAACCAATTTTGTTGAATAAATGCAGATGCATATCTGAGACCAATGAAATTGGGGTTAATTAAGTTGGAGTTTGAAGGTACTCTTTAGTTAATTTTGCCTTTATCTTATGTTTAGATATAAGCGGGTTTATGTAAGGGGGTGTTTGTTTCGGCTTATATAGCCGGCTTATGGTTTATTTGATTTACTGCTTATGTTTCATAAGCTAGCTTTTTGTAGCTTATTGTGAAACTAAAGATTATTCGATTTATGTGTGAATTTGATTATTTTGCAGTATGCGAGCAACCGGTGCCGGAAAAAGTGGCTTCTTTTGCCCAAGATACCATAAGGTATTTTAAGTCATTATGTAGATTTTTCCTTTCGTAAATGCATAAATTTAAGCATCTTGATTTGTGACATCAAAATACCTTAGTTAGATACCTATCATTTTCGCAACTCTTTAATAAAAATTGGTTATTCTTTGCATTAGTTTGTGGAGATGGGGAAGCAGCTAGCAAGAAGACACTTTACGAGGAGTTCATGAGAAATGAGAAAGGAAAAAGCGTTTAACGGTTGTTGGTGTTAATACTGCTTTTAATAGTCGAAAGATAAGAGGTTCAGTACGGGATACTTGGATGGCTCAACGTTCATGATAGTCCATTAAACAGTTTCTTTAGTTTCTTTTCTTTTGTACAATCTCTAACTTTAAACGTGTAGGTGAAACCCAAAGAAATTAAATGAGGAGAAAGGCGATTATAGTACGTTTCGTCATTGGTCACAGGTGCGTTTTCATCGGGCAAAGAAATTGGATGGCGAATTGCAAGTGTGACCTTCTTACTGTCCCGAAAGCGTTTAAGTGTCAAGAAATGTAAGCGATTCTTTAGTGGCTCTTTCTTTAATTTAAAAGGGGTTTCTTCTTGGATGATAATTAAGGCTTGGTTTGTTTTGTGCATGTATAAAACAGAAAGTACTCAAATTGTGTAGCTTATTTCGAAAGGACTACTTGCCAGAAATAAGCCTAAGAAGGCATTTGGTCTTTTACCGCCCTCGGTCACTTTAATTCCCATACCCCCATTGAAAGTTTATAACATTAACTTAGGAGTGTTTGTATGTGAATTTTGAAACTAGTGGTGTGATATTAACTATAATCAAAGAACCAGTGGTAATAGTTTGAGCTTATGAGTATGAAAGATAGGTTTTATGATGTTTCAAGGTGTAATAATCAGTATTGAGTTAAGCAATTTGTATTCTTTTAAGCAACTAGATAATTATATGACCAAAGGGGTTTCTACCTTATTATTGAAGAATAAAATATGGCAATGTATTTCTTTTGTTGAGGGTAATAATAAGTAGTTGCTTAAAATATTGCAAGCCCAGAAGTAGCAAGCAAAGAGATAACAGATACGGGTGTTTTTAGTTCACTTTATAGAAACTCTGAACTTATAAGCCACAAAAAGTGAGCTTATGAAATCTTATGATTTGGGGTGCATAAGGCTACTGTTAATGTTCAGATGGCTTTAATTGCCCGGATTTAGCATTTGGCTTGGGTTAAAAAGGTTAGGATAATCTTTTTTGGGTTACTTTAATACTTTGTATTGTTATTGGATCTAAATGAATATTGGTTTTCCGTAACGCATGGGTGCTATCTCTGTATTGTGACAGGATATGGAGCCCTTATAGTCCCTAAGAATGCCACCACCTGCTGCCCCTTGAAGATACCTTTCAAAAGGATTGTGTTGTTTTTTAATCAAGAATTTTGAACACGAAAGAAAGAAAATGTAGACTAAACATCGGTGAAGTAAACAAAAGATAATAGACGAGATGGAAATTTCAGCAAAGTTACCAACTCACGGGTGGAAATGTGATAACACATGATTAAATTTGGTGACACTTCATGGTTAGTCTTGCAGCACCCACATATTGGTTATTGTTGATATTCATTTAAATATTGCTCAATCAATATGTGATATTAGTAATGGTCATTATGGGACTTAGTTCCGCACATGTTACTATGGTAGGTGAGATCTGCCTAATTATGTTATAGCTTCTCTATCGAGTCATTCTTGAAAATATTATTAGACCAGAACATTGGAATAGTAATATCCTAAGTATGTACTTTTTGGCATGTTTGATTTGTTATTACGATAACTTTTTTTGCACGTGTTGTTTTGTATATCTTAAACTCTTATATATTTGCTATTGTCGTCTTGACTCTTCAGGAGAAACCAAAAGGAAATTTGAGACTGCTTATAGTGGATGGATCATGAATACAACCGACTCAGGTAAAGTGTTCTGGTATTGGGACTATTATGCATTTGAGGATCCCTTCGAGTCAAAACATTATTGTGCATCTGCTAATAGAACTATATGTTCTGTCAGGATACGATTTTGACTTTTCTTTTTTCATGTGTCCAGATGGTTGACTTTGATGAAGCAATGTCACGAATAAAACCAGTAGTAAGCTTTAAAGTTCGTGCTCCTAGATCCAGACAGGTTAGTGAGCTTTTAAGTTGGTGTATAAGATTTTTGGAATATGTGGGTCAAGAACCTGTATTCCGTCATTTAGAACTAGAAATGATGTTTTGAATCTGTAAATTTAGTCACTATTGTATTTATAGATTACCACTGAATGCTCTGAAACCTTTTTTAAATTCACGATCCAAGGTTTTTACTTACATTCTTAAATAACACAATTTTAGCGTTTACGTGACAAAAAAATCGCTAAAAATGATCAAATATAGATTATGAGATATAAAAAATCGACCGTCGAAGACACAAGAACAAATTTAGTGGATGCTCTGTAGCAGATTAGCACATTAAACAAATTTTACTTTTCTGAAATAAGTTCATCAAATATGTAACCAAATGAGTAATATAAAGTTAGCATAGTAAACGATATATCTGTTTCTTTTGTGCCATACCGCTTTCAACATCAAACGTAATTCAACTTAGATATCAATCTAAGGTACATGCATAGCTCATCTTATCTGAATATCCAATGATGCAAAAAATAACTTCACCTAGACAAATGAGATACATCATGTTGTTGGGGAGCGAACTCAAGTTCTTCAGGACGTTACAGCTGATCTAGCACTTCCGCGTACAAAATTAGTTCATTGTGTTCAACATGGCCATGGAGAGGCTGCTTTTTTCAGGTAATCGTTTTCCTATTCATCGAATATATTACTTTATAAGGCTTAGCGTGCAACATGTGGTTTAATTGTGTCATTTAACTTAGCAACAAGGGTGTTTGGATGTGTGTATGGAGTGTGGTTGTGTACACATCATGAAGCATTAAATATGTTATACAACCTGATGTACGCAAAGTTCACTAGGTGGGTTCAGTGGGGGGTGCGTTTAATGGGTTGGTGCATATTGACATGATATACCAGTTTGCCGATTTTTTTTTATTCCATCTATTTTAAAACATCATTTTTTTCGCTTTAGAAGTATATCCAAACGCTCCTTAGTGTTCTAATTATGCAAATTGATTCACCATAACCTTTTTTTGTTTATGGCATACATACTGAAATAAGATGCAAATTCCTTTTTATATTAAGGCGATAATTTTGTATATTTTTAACAGATGTTGGTTGCATTGATGTTACTGTGTTGGTCGTTGCTGCTGCTAATGATGACAACAGTAGTAATTTGTATGTTATTGCAGATAACGTCACTGTTAACTTTCTTTGGCATGCAAGTCTTCTGAATTTCTTTGGCCTACAAGTCTTTCGAACTTTCCACACGTGGTCTTAAATTTCTGATTAAATGCGTTTCGGTTCTTCCCCAAAAAAAGGATAGCGCAAGGTTGTATGTGGTTCCCAGTGGGATGTCTCCTTCGTCCTTTGCCTTTAGATGTTACGCTAGCTGCGATTTTGGATGTCATAGCGTTCGGTTACATAGCTATTTGGGACTTCAAGATAGCCGAATTAGTCGTGAATAAGGTATTGATTTGCGCACCAAAACATTCGTTAATATGACTGTCTTTTGTGCATTTGGTTGTCCAAGTGATTATTGTAACGCCTACTATAGCATTCTCTGGGAGATGGGTGTAACTAGGATGTTTACTTTCCAGCACTAAGAATTAATTCCTTAATCATCGGCATGGCCCAAAATTTTGTTGGTGGTTTAAGACACTCCATAAAAGGTTAGTGGTTTGATTGTTCATTACTCCATAAATTTGGATTTATTTTTATTCTATTTTTCATTTAATTGTTGTTATACTATTTAAGGTTTGCTTATTTAGGAGAAAGTGTAGATTTAAATGAGGTTTTAAGGTTGGAAACATGAAGAATATGTACTTAATAAAGTTATGTTTTCTTCCTTTGTGTATATGTTATAATATCAAAGTCGAAAAACATAACGTCTATGTTAACATGTTTGTAGTAGATACTTTGGATTGAAATTGTTAATGCATTAGTCGATTTTATATTAATATGGCCTTCCTTATTTGGGTCGTTTTGTTTTGCGGTGTCGATAATGAGACAACAACATTGGAAGAGAATTGAAAGGAAGTAAATAGTAGGACAATAGAAGAGGGAGTTGTGGATTAGTGCGGCGTCAACAACGTTGAAAGAGAATTGAAAGGAACGGGTCGTTGCAAATAGAATTTTTGGAGATCCAGATTAGTTTTTGTGACCATTCTGATTCATTGAATGATAATGATAAATTTACAACAGTCTAAAATCATGCGGTTACATCTTTTTCAACTACTGGAATAGCCAAACCAATAATCTGTATTGCATTAAAGACTAATTCACCCATGACACAAACAAGTAGACATGCCTATTTACATGGGGGAAAGCATTTAGGGGGGAGTGTTGGTGGTTGATATCTACCAAGGTGTGAATCGGGTGTAGGGGACATGATAAAATGAAGTATGTTAGGAGGGTGAGGTGGGGACTTTGTTCGAACTCATTAGTATTGCGTGTTTTGTTTCCGCGGGTCACGGGGGCTGGCAAGGCAACTTATTTTCTCAAAGTGAAGCACTGTTGCTTAAGTTTGACAAAAAAAACAACTTGACAATATCTAGAAATAGTAGTAAAATTATATAGTCGGATGTAGAGGTGCGCAAATCATTAACCAGTTGGTACGTTTTGAGTCAAACAGAACCATTAGAGCAGTCAACAGGAAGCGAAACCAGTTTCTGGCACGAACCTGAACCGTTTGGAACCGATTATGGGTATCGTTCATCATGCCAACCGTTTGAGCCGATTGGAACCGGTTCGGTTCCGGTTAACCGTAAAACCGGGTTTGGTCAGTTTTTTATATTTAGATATAATCTCTCTCATTTTTCTTTTTTTTTTTTTTTTTTTTTTTTTTTTTTTTAACAGATAGGAAATACAACATAAACGAAATACAAAGAAGTCGTGATGACAAGAACGGTTGCTGTTTATTTTTTAAACATATAGGAAATACAACATATAGGAAATACAACATAAACGAAATACAAAATAAAACTAGTAGTATGTGTATTGTCCGTGTCCGTGTGACATAGACCCTCCAGCTCCATCTTGGGTTTCGTCATCTTCTGCCCCGCTGCTCAACATATAATCACGAGGTGGTTCTTCAAAAGAGCCGTCGCTACTAGCATCTAACGCAATTTCTTGATCGGTTAGTTGAGTGGCTTCATTCATTTGCACCTCGTCATTAAAGACACCTTCTTCAACGTCCAAGGGCAGTTCAAGTGGAGTTGTGTGCTGTCTACGCTCATGAGCGTCTAAGTGGTCCTTTAAACACATACACATCTCTAAAGACTCTGCAGTTAGTCTTGTTCTTCGGATTGACAAAATCCTACCACTTGTTGAAAATGCTGATTCAGATGCTACCGAAGAAGCTTGGACACTTAATATATCCAGGGCCATGCGGGATAGAACAGGAAACTGATTTTCCTTTGTTTTCCAAAACCCCAATACATCATAAGATTCATAGTCCTTGGGCTGAAGTCCTCTCACAAAATCTGTTTTGATATATTGCTCATACTCAGAGGACATTATAGGATCACCCCTTGCCTTCTTTTGTTTATGTTGGGTTAAACCGTGTACCATACGAGATAAAGGATCACGACTCTTTTGGGATGAAGAACCCTCAGCAGTTGTTGATTGAGTCTGGTGACTACCATATTTCGTATAATACATATTATACAATCCTTGGAAAGATTCATGAAAATAATCTACGGACCTAGTTGCAAACCCATCATCGGCAAACTCCAAGTCCCTACTTATATTTTCAATCAAATAGTCTACCCAGATACATTAAAACATGGATTTAAAGCGGCTGCACAAGTAATTATTGGTGGCATGTTTTCAAAATACTTCCTAAGTTTTCTCTTCATCGGTTTAAACATACTTGCCACCACCCCCCCCTCAAGTTCTAAATCAGATAATTTACAACTTATGAAAAAAATCTGTTGCAAAACCAATGGAGATGTTGGGTAGTAAACCCCCGACAAAACAACTGTAGCATTTTGAAACACCGCAAGTAATGGGTTTAACATTTCAATACGTCCCCAATATTCATCCGGGAATTTTTTAAACCTTCTACCATTCTTGCTGACCAAAATGTCATGAAAATGACTCAACGTTATTTGCTGTTTCAAACCACTTTCGAACATTTCAAAAGTGGAGTTCCATCGTGTTTCAATGTCCCAATTTGGCGAATAACAAGGTTTTTCTGCATCGTGACAAATTTTAATATACCGTCTACGGTTTTTCTCACCAGATTTGAAAACATCTTTTAACATTTGTTTGAAAGCCTCTTTCATTTGATTAACTATGGGGACCTTTAAACCAGCTTGCACAACCAAGTTAATGATGTGTGCAACACAACGACTATGATAAAATCTACCCCCCATTGGTGGGTTGTATTTTAATCTTAGTTTATTCATGGCCGATGTGTTGTTGCTGGCATTGTCCAAAGTAATTGACAAAATTTTATCTTTCAAACCATAAACGACAAAGACTTTTTCTAACATATATTTCAAGTTTTTACCGGTGTGCTCAGACGAAAACTCTTCGAACGAAATGACCCGCTTCATCATTTGCCAAGAACTAGGTTCAATCCAATGTGCGGTAACACACATGTAAGAACCGGGCAAATTATGAGGAGCGGACCATATGTCCGTTGTTAGGTTGACCATAGTATTTATGTTAGCAAAACCATCAATTGTTGCTTGTTTAGCCGCTACCCATAATTTCATAGCATCACGTTTAAGGGTAGAACGACTTACATGAAGGATTGATAGTTGTGATAATAGTTGTAATATAACATCCTTATTTATAGAATAAGAAAATCTGCTATTCTATCCAGTTATCCACAAGAAAATCTATATGGATTAAGTAATCTGATAACAAAAAAAAAGTAAATTCACGGGACCACTTTTTCCAAAACTAAATCGGTTCGGTTCCAACGGTTCCAAAATAAACCGGTTCCAAAAACCGGAGTCAAACGGTGGGAATCCCAAAAATGGGCGAAAACGGTTTCAATAACGGCGGTTGACCAGGAACCGGAACCGGTTCAGGTCAAAAAACGGTTTGGTTTTGACCGGTTCGGTTCCTCGGGTTCGAACCGGTTCGGTTCGAAAACGGTTTATTGTGCACCTCTAGTCGTTCATGAACGATGTGTAAGCAAGTTTTCTTCAAAGAAGTTTTAGTACCTTTTATTTGGCTTTAGAACTAGTCATTGAGCTTTGATCAAGGTCAAGGTATCAAAAAGAAGCATACGTAGTCGATGCAAAGTCGGTTGAAACTTGGTCACATCAACGTCTTGTACAGATAGGTGAATATACGCATAAAGGACTTTTATTTGCAACCATTGTGATTTTAGATAATTGGTTTGCAAACTTTTTTTTGTACTGTATATTGAATATCTACCATCTAATGTTTTGTTAATTTTCATTACTTTTTGGTCAATCTGGGTCGAAGTGGTCAGTACCAGTTTGTTGATTTGGCTAAACATAGATCACTCCTTTAGAGTCACGTAGCGCTTATTGGTTCATTTGCAGGAAAATAGTCTTCAAGCATCGCGGCGAAGTGCGTCACGGTTCAAAAACAAAAGCTCGCCGCGGCGAGTTGCGAACGAATAAAACATAGCATCCTCTCTCTCCCTTCTCCACTCCCTCCAGCGGCGTAGCGCGGGTATTCAAATTGTTAGGCATTTAAAAATATAAATTTTTTATTTGTAGGGTTAAAATTTGGAGATTTAGGGGTTTTTAAGCTCGGGTTTTTGATCGTTATCATTTCGTTTTAACTTTAATTGCTTTCGTTTTTAGCTTGCTTTTATTTGTTCTTGCATATTATTTGTCAGAGATAGAATCAAAAAATCATTGAATCATTTCAATCACGCGATCACGAAACTTAATCACGATTTCTCAATTCACCGCCTCGTCAGAAAACGGACCCGGGAAGGTTTTGCGATTTTACTTTGATAAAAGTATCTTTCTAGAAGCCTTACGAATTACTTACTCTCTCTTATTAAATTGATATTTCGATACTAGTTTATATTATATATGTATATATATATGTATATATATATATGTATCTATGTTGGATGTATGTATGTATGTTGTATGTTGTAGTAGAGTTAGCGGATCCAATGGAAGTAAATTAAAATAAAGAAGTGCGTGAGAAAGTGACTAAAACACACATTTGAGACACGGAATTTCATTGGGATGCATTTCTATTCATTAGATGCACCATATACAGTTTTCGAAAGTTAATTTTGATGTGTAGATGGTGCAAATTGATTTTTATGATTTTGGCACATGTAGAAGACCAAAAAATAAGAGAAATCATAAAATGCATCTAAAATACGTATATGCATCTAATTAAAAGCTAGAAAACACATTATGATGCATTATAATGCATCTAAGATTATAGAGATGTGATAGGTGTAAAATACACATATTCGTTAACACCAAAAATGACCCTAAATAACCCAAAACACAGTGAAAATGGCAAAAATATGCTTGGTTTGTGTTTGTATGTGTGCAGGTACGGATATATCAAAAATCACATGAAAACCGTCAAAAACGGGCAAACACGGACACGAGAAACAGAAGATCACAAGAGAAGCCAAAGATTCAAAGCCAAAGCCAGAAAAAATCAAGCTTCATTCAACTATGGGTCAACAAAGTCAACTCACTAGAAGACAAATCCCAAATGTTTCATTTTAGTCCCTCCAAGTTTCAAATGTTACACAAATAGTCTTAATCTTAAAGTGCCTTATACCCTTAAATACCTACCCGGATACAAGGCCTATTACCAAAAGCCAAAACCCTTTTAGCCCATTTCCCTTTTCATAAACCACATGGACCTTTTCCTGTCATTGTAAAAACCTATTTACACTACACGTTTAATAAACACTAAAGGACCAATCTTGCAAAGAGCCAAAGTTCAAACGAACTTTTACCTATTGACAGTTATAAAAAGGCGCCAATGCTTCGTTACTGTTCATTGTCTTCTTCAAACTTACCCACGAGTTAAATCATTAGGGCTTTTTCTTAATTGAGGTGCCAAGGACGACAATTCAAGTGGTCAAGAACACCCTGGCAAAGTTAAAACGTTCACTCAAAGCACCCTATTGGCCAATTCCAACAAAGGAATGCCACCTGGACTCGAAGGAAGCACAAGGGTTTGTGTGGGTTTTTTACACTTCTAGCACTCACACAGTAACACAAGTGTCACATCACGGATTTGCCAGCTGGAATTCGTGTGGTACCTACACATATGTAATCCTGACGGCCATGATCAATTTAGCATTGATATTAGAGGAATGGATGGTAGAGATTGTCAGGAGCTTTGTAACAGATTTTAGGCCCTAGATAGAACATTCATCAATAATAAAAACATATAAATAAAGGCTTTAAATAGCTACACTATCACACACCACACACACACCATCTAGGTAGTAAAGTAGCCTTTAGTTTAGCTTAAAATTCGTTATTTAATGTAATTTTTCTTAAATGGTTTGTATTTCCTTTTTTAAAGTAATATAATGAAAGTTTTATGTTAATGATAGTCTGTTTTACTCTTAATCTGTCTTCAAGCTTTTTTGTTACTTAATTAAGCTCTCACTTTTTTTCATAAATATAACTAAAGCTCATATCAACTCTCCAATTAGCTCTAATAAGTCTTTAAGCTTATTAATGTGCTTAACAAACCCTAATTACACTTAACTTCATAATCAAATGTAATACCTTTTATACTATTTGGATTTTAGCTAATGGAAGGAGAGCAAAAAAGGTAAGGGCTCTCTATGGACAATCACTGGTTATATAGATAGGCCAGAGCTTTGTAGATAAGCTCTAAGAGCCTGTTAAGCTTCTGTTTAAGTTGTAGCTTGACGGTTAGTTGTCTTTTTATATTCCTTTTGTCCTTTAAATTCCTAGTCTTTATTTTGCTTAAAGTTGTTTACTACTTTTTAATTTGCTTATTTAGTGCTAAATTGTTGCTTATTTTAGTCTCTTTGGTGATATTAGTTTATGGTATTTCATATGTTTTTAGTTTTATGCATTTTTGAACTTTATTTTTCAATTTCTGTCTAAAAAAAATAATAAAAGCCAAAAATATAAGTAGCAGTGTTGTAGATAATGGATTTTGGCTTTTTTAGTTGTTCAATCTTGTTTATTAAGTTTGATTTAGCTATTTGAAGTTTGGTATTAAGGTTTAGTATAGCTATAGAATTCATTTCATAGATTAAGCTCTATCTGTCATAAACTTAAAGGAGTGTTTAGAATAAGGATTTTTGACCTTCAAAAGTCAAAGGCAATTGATAAAAGCTATTGTGTTAGTTTAATTATCATGTAAAACCAGTAGAAAAATTGTTTTTAAAAGTTAGATTACAAATTTCAAAAAGTTAGAGCTTAATTTTCTTGTGTCTGCACAAGGGTGTTAATTCCCTTTCTCTTTGCTTGTAAAATTTGATCCAAGCCTTGAAAGGCTTGGATTTGGTTTGCTAAGTGATTGTGCATACTCATTGAGTAAGTTTAATGCAGTAGATACCAATTTGGTTACCTGCATTTTGGATTTGTGCACTAGTCATTTGCATCAGCAGTTCTAACAGCAGTTAGAACTATTGATCTTTAAGTCTCTTTTTAAGCTAGTAATTGTTAGTTCTAGGGGCTTAATTTCATATAGCTTATAGTTTAGTCATAGCTTAACATAGGTCAAAGCTTGTTTTCTAATTTATAGCTCATTTTTTTTAGGTTACACTTTCTGTCAAAAGTTCATGAAAAGTCAAAAAAAGCCAAAAACAGTAGTAAATACTAAGTAGCTTTTAATTCTAGATTCTTAGCTGTTAGTAGTAGATTTTATGGTTTAAATTCTTAGCTTTTAATTCAAACGCTTAAAATCCATTTTAGCTTATTTAGCCTTTTAGCTTATTAAGTTTTATAGCTTTTTGCATTGCATCCTGAGTTTGCCCTTTTGATCCTAGGATTTAGGTGTCTTTGAGAGTTTTAAGCTAAGTTTTCTTGTCATTATTAGAATAAGCACATCATCAGCTTCTTAGAACATCTTTTGTTTTCAAAAATGAGCTTATATTAAAGCTAGTGCAAGCTTTTAAGTAAAATTCAGCAAAAACAAGTTCAAAATCCCCTCTTACTGAAACAGCTTTTTCATAAGCTGTTTAAGAGCTTATTAGTGAGTTTCAGTTTATGTTATTTTTACAAAAAGTGCCTCTAAGTTTAGGTTTTCTTTAAGTCTCAATATTTAGTTTTTGCAAAAAGTGAAAATAAAAAAAAGCAAAAATTGAGGTTTGCCAGACTTGAACCCACGACCTCTCCCTCACAAGCCATACGTGTTAACCATTGTGCTTCATTAGCTCATCCGTTCATACTTTGCACCATTTTTCCCCACAATTAAAACTTATAGTCATTTTCCTTTTAAGCTTTTTATTAAAAGCCGTAGCTTATAAAAGCTTTTTCCCGGCTTATTTGTTAAGCTATGAGTTTTCTTTTATTTTTCCTTTTATCTTTGTTGCATCATAGACTTTTCCTGAATTTTTCACATTTTTCCATTAATTAGTTTATTTTTTAGGATTTTTCGAAAGTTTTAATTTTAGAAAATTCATAAAAAATAGAAAAAAGTTTCAGAAAATTACAAAAAAATAGTTTTTAGTTTTATAAAAATTACTTTTAGGTTTACATTCAGTAAAATCATTTTTACACCTTTTAGATTTTAATTTTCATTTTTGAGCTTTTAATTTTAAGTTTAAAAATAGGATTTTAATTTTAAAAATAGTTAAAAATAGTTTTCTGAGTTTTTATGTTATTTTAGACTTTTCTAAGTTTAAAAATCATTTTTCTAAATTTTTAGGACTTAATTTGCTATTTTTTAGGATTTAATTAGATTAAAATAGTTTTTAATTCATAATAAATTCAAAAATAATCAAAAAAATGTTTTTCTTTTTCTTAAAATTTTCTTTTGTCCTATTTTAGGTTTAGAAATTTAGTTTGCATTTTTAGGAGTTAATTTAGTGTTTTTGCTTATTTGTCGCGTTTTATTTGTTTCCCGTTAATTGTTAAGTGATTAATTGCTTTTAATTGTTCATTTTAATTGTTGCTTTTATTTAGTAGTTATAGAAACTGAAAAAACATCTTTTCTCTCATTCAAATCATAATCCGAGCTAAAACGTGGTTTCAATTTCACAAGTCGTTGGGGAAACGACCCGGGTGATCATTCTTCCCGGTTAAATATACGTATTATATATTATATATATATCTTTTAAGAGTGAATTTTCCTTAGGGAATTTTCTTAATTGCTCTTGTGGTATTATATTGTATATTTTATTGTTTATCAAATTTTTGGCGCCGCTGCCGTGGACTTGTGTTAAAGATTCCGTCGTTTACGTTTGTTGATTTGGTTTGAAGATCCTTTCGTCTTCGAAAGTTTCATTTTTGTTAAATATTTCAAAAAATCCAAAAAAAAAAGCAAAAAAGTATTTTCTTTTTCTTTTTAGTATAGTTATCATATTAAAATAAATATTAAAAAAAATCAAAAAAAATTGTCCTTAAAAATAAAATAAAATACACAAAGTTGGTAAAAGAACACCAACACATAATACCTTCAATTGAGGTATTATCATAAATAAGTTCCGGTGAACTTGAAAAATTCCCAAATCGAACCAAAGATTCAAAAATGTGTCACTTACGGGGAAGGCTCACCTTAAGAAGAATTTTTTACGAGTCTACGTGAGTAACGTTGCTTTATTTGGTTTTAAGTTGTCTTCCGTGTATCCGTTTAAAATAGATTGTTAAACATATTATATATATATATATATATTATATATATATTATATTATATATATATATATATAATATATGTATATAATATATATATAAATTCAAAAATCCAAAAAATCCAAAAAATTAGTGTAATTTTTGTTTACTTTTTAAATTTCTTTATGTTTTGTGCTATGCGCACTCGATCTCAAGCCGTTATCGAAATCGTCGACAAACAACATTTAACAACGGAAATGTTGAGGACCCGAGATTTCCATGGGCCGACAATGGACCATGGCTCAAAATGCCTACAAGCTCCATCGAGGGATACGAAGATGCAATTGTTTGTTCCACGCATAAATGCAAATAATTTTGAACTTAAACAAACTTTAATTAATCTTGTTCAAGGTAATCAATTTACGGGTAAACAAGACCCTCATAATCATCTTCGATGTTTCAACAAGGTTACTTCTACGTTTAGACATCCCGAAGTTCCGAACACTTCGATTAAGCTTTTGCTTTTTTTCCTTTCTCTATAGACGGTGAAAGCCCGAGATGGTTAGATAAGTACATCCTAGATCAATCTAACGTTAGGATGATCTTGTCCTCGAAAATTCATAACCCAATTCTTTTCCAACCTTCGAAAAACAACTTACCCGAGACAAAATCACACTTTCTACCAAGACCGAATAGAAACCTTAACGAAAGCATGGGAACGTTTCAAAGAACTTCTTCGTCAATGTCCTCACCATGGTTTCTCGGAATTACACCACTTGCTACGTTTGTACAATCTATTGAATACCATTGATCAGATGCCTTGATTACCTCGGGTGGAATTTTCTAGATAAGATGCCGAGAGGTTAGCCATAAATCAAAGTATATCCACAGTGCGTTATTCAAGTAGTCGTTCTGAATGATTCAAATAGCGATTGCGATTGCTCCTTCTTTTACTTCTTCACCTTATAATAATTCTTTTCGAGATTCACAATATGGCCGCCTTTAACTTGAAGACAAAATGAATATTCGAATGAGCCGTTTAGAGAAAGCGATTAGTGAAAAGAATGTTACGGACTCCTGCCTACCGTCAATAGCCGGAGAGGAAGTTTATGGTCTACATGTGGTTCAAATCATACTTTCAATAATTTGTCAGTTAACAAGGAATGAATTTCCCATTTTTCATGATAACATTCATTAATTCCAACAAACCGCCGCCGTTGACAACTTTGTTCAAAGGAATCCTCCTAATTTGGCAAGTCAAATAAGACCACCCGGATTTAATCAACCAAATGTTCAAAACAACCAAAGAAACCAAAGCCGATATCAAGGAAACAATTTCAATTCGAATCAAAACCGTGGAAACAATTTCAATCAAAACCATCAAAACAATCAAGGTCAAGTTTTTCAACCAATCAACCATCGGTTTACCAAGTTCCAACATATCAAGCTCTTACACCTCAAATTCAAAGTGTTTCGAAAACGGAATTTGAAAACTACGTCAAGGCAAACGATGTAGTGTTGAAGAATGTTTAAAATCAAGGTCAAAATTTGCAGAATCAAATGGGCAATGTTACGAGTTTGTTGACAAGTCTTTGTAATAATTTCAAAAATTCCGCCTCTACTTTGAATTCAGGAACTCTTCCAAGTCAAACCGTAACGAACCCTCGTCAGCAAATTAATGCTATCACCACAAGAAGCGGTAAGTGATACGTGGATATAATACACTATATAATATCACAAGAGCAATTAAGAAAATTCCCTAAGGAAAATTCACTCTTTAAAATATATATATATAATATATAATATACGTATGTTTACCGGAAAGTATGATTTCCCGGGTCGTTTTCCCAACGATTTTGGGTTTTCTATAACTACTAATTAAAAGTACAATTAAACACAAGAAGTTAAAAACAATTAAAGCACAAACAATTAACGGGACAAATATAACGCGACAAATAAGCAAGTAAACTAAATTTCACTCCTAAAAATGTTAACTAAATTTATAAACCTAAGATAGGACAAAAGAAAATTTTAGGAAAAAGAAAAACATTTTTTTTGATTATTTTTGAATTTATTATGAATTAA
>BQNB010038129.1:34854-48968 GCA_026074375.1 Tanacetum coccineum | reverse complement strand
ACCAAGCACAACTCAAACAAGGACCTTAAATGCAAAGTCCAATAAATAGATTCCACGGATGACCTCCTAGCCGTGTAACACCCCCAGAATCAGGTAGCAGCGGAATGGTAATAATGGGGTGCTACGTCAAAGTACAACAATCAAGATATAGAAAACGACCATAAATGGACGTTTAAGACAAGATTGCATTCAATGCCATAGTAAAATATCAGAGTTTATACATTAGGTCCCATATGTTTTAAAAGTCATAAACATTTCAAGTACATATTTAATTAAACAACAGCTTCATAATACCAAAAGATGACTTAAGTTTTTTTTAAGATAATAAAAGTTGCATTGAATATAGATAAACACAGAATCTGTCTTCATTGATATCTGCCACGGCTCCCGTCCAATCTTCATACCCTAGGACTTGAAATTACATGCTAAAAGTCAACACAAAGGTTGAGTGAAATCATAGGTTTATCGGTAAAAAGGGTGGACCACAAGATCGAAGTAATAGTAGACTCTGAAACACATTCAGTAGTCCAAAACGTTTATTATTGCACTAAGCTCATGACCCCGAAGCCTTAACTAGATTTGTGCCCCAATCATAATATAGGATGCTTGCCAACAACCTAACACCTCTCAATGTTAAATGCACCTTGATCAAACGAGTGACCCAAGGAAAGGTGGGGATTGTCAGTCCCGATAGATCTATCCACAACACACGCGCTTACTACAATAGCAATTAACGGTTCATGATAAATAGGGACTTCACGGCAATAAGGTAACTTAGCAATAATATTTAGGCAGTAATCTGGATAGCATACACTTTGTAAACACTTTGAAAACACTTAGAAAAACACTTGTGTCCAATAGTAAAACAAGCAATGTAATTCACCCCGTAGATTTTGTAAAACAATCACAAGTAGTAAAAAGGGGCTATGAACTCACTCGAGTGAATGTAATCAACAAGCTATTCTCCAAAAAGAAAAATGCGTCACGAAGGAATCCGAAGGCTAACCTAATCTCAAAATATGGTCGTATAAATTGAATATTTATAGTGTCGTATAGCTTTATCATACAATCGTGTTTGGCTATCATAATTAAGAGTCATGTAGTAACGTATGAGGACTAGACACTATAAATCGGAAAATTCAACAACTCAGTCGATACGCCACCCCGAAGAGGCTCATTAGGAAAACTTCCTAGTAATATATACTTTGATTAACTAATACCACGATATAAAGTCCTAATATAGCTACATCACCATCTAATCTTTTAATGTGAAATCATATTATAAATTAAAAACTTTATATAAGTATATCATTTAAGTACACTGGCGTAACTCTCGCCGTTTAAGCCTATGTTAACGTTTCTTATGCCCACGCTTTCGTATTAAGACGAGTTATCAAAATTTGACATTTTCAAAATTTGGACCTACTGGTGAACAGTAACTTTTACTGTTCACACCTGTTTATAAATTTATTTTTATAGTTTTTGTTATCGTAAACTCGTAAACGTCGTATTTTATTCGTTATAGCTCCGTTTTAATCGATTCTTTTGAGCACGTTCTCGTAATTAAATGTTCTATTTATTTATGATGTCTTTCCAAAAATAAAGTCCCTGATGAACAGTAACTTTTTATAAAAGTATTAATTATCGTAAACTTGTAATCGTCGTATCTCCTTCGTTATAAATCGGTTTTTCGAGTTTCTTACCTTTTTGTAATCGTCATGAGACGTACTATCTTTATAAAACATAATCTAGTTGTTACAAAATACGAACCAAAACAGCCCCTATATATCTTTTGGGGTTTATTTATATAACTTTATTTTTATATACTTTTTAACTACAAGTTTATACTTGAACTTTTTATACTTAAACCAAGAGTGTACAACACTTATAAATCCATTTTAACATGATATTACCAACATCATAGCATATGTAAAAGTGTACAAAATGATGATCACAAGTAAAAACTCTTTTTACATGTTTAAAAGCATCCTAATGGTGATTTTGCCATATAGAACCAATATATGCATAAAATGATAAATGTAAAGACATAAAGGGTTTTAGGTAACCTTAGAGTGATGCAATATGATAACCAAACACTATCAAGCCCTTGTATTTTATATTATAAACCTAGCTGCAAGATCTTGAAACCCTAAACCCTAATCTTCCATTTTTCTTGCTTAACACTTGTAAAGGCTTAACCAAACCTTCAAACCATCTTAGTAGGTCTTAGATATGATGTAGTAATGCTTGTATATTTGGTAAATAAAATTGTATGGATTGTGTATGGTTGTTGTTTTGAGCCGTGGCTAGGGAGGAGCACAAAGAGAGAATGTGTGAAGTTTTTAGCTAAGGAAATAAGGTGTGTGTTATCTCTTCTAGTATACATGTGTTTATATACCAAATGAGCTAGTCAAAAGCACTATTAGCAAGACCAAGACTAAGCAAAACATGGGGAGGGATTTAAGGAAGAATAGTGGTCAAGTTTACTAGTCATGGCTAAGTATTAATGTTACTAGGTTTGTACAAGAGTACTTGGTAGTTGTTTGTGTGCTATTGGTCCCCTTGGTGGACAATAGCCATGAAATTTTGGGGGAGGGAGGTGCTAGTTGGTGATTTTTGGTCTTATACAAAATATCTAGCATTTACTTGAAGCCTAAAGTTGTAGTTTAAATGTATAAAGGTAATACTAGTAAAGTGTATGTTCTAGTTGATTTATTTATAAGAACACTACTGACCAAAAAGTTTAACATAGGTGAAGTTTTATAAAAACTTTGGGTATTGGGTATAATAATGGGTATTTGTTGAAGCGTAGAAAAGTTTTGGTGGTTCCGGGAATACCTAAACGTAATTTAATTGCGAAACGTAAACATTTTACGCAACTAATAAAAATAAAATATAAAAAGTTGATTATTACTTTCGTAAAAATAATATATTGCTTGCTTGACGAAAACTTTAATTCGTTTGGTGTCCGTTTACGTTAATTGTTGATTTTTAGTTTACGCGATTTTACTATATAATAAGAATTAAAAGTAAACGCGTACGAGAAAAAATAATAATTAGTAAAATAGATGACGTCGTAAATGACCTGAAAATACAGAATGTTACAGTCTCCTCTGGTTAGAAGAGCCTTGTCCTCAAGGCTCAGGTTGCAACACCTGAGGAAGGGACGGGTTCAGAGAAAAGATTCAGATATTTCTTCCGGAATTGGTCTTCACGTCCCCAAGAATACTCAGCTCCTTGCCGAGAGTTCCAACGAACTTTGACCAATGGGATTCTTCTTCGCTTTAGCTTCTTAACATCCTGCTCTACAATCTCAATAGGCTCTTCGACGAATCACAGATTTTCATCAATCTCGATCTCATCCAAAGGTACTTGAACATTTGGCTCAGCCAAACATTTCTCGAGATTAGACATATGAAACGTGTCGTGGACACCACTCAGCTCCTGGGGTAACTTTAGCCGATAAGCCACTGGTCTAACACGCTCCACGATTTCAAATGGTCCCACATATCATGGTGCTAGCTTTCCTTTCTTACCAAATCGTACCACTCCTTTCCATGGAGATACCTTAAGTAACACTCGGTCTCCAACTTGGAATTCAAGAGGTTTACGCCTCTTATCAGCATAGCTTTTCTGGCGACTTCTTGCCGTTTTCAATCTTTCCTTAATTTGAACAATCTTTTCAGTCGTTTCTTGCACAATTTCTGGTCCAATAAGCTGACCTACATTTCCGCCCGTACAGAGCCTCGAATGGTGCACACTTAATGCTCGTGTGGTAACTATTATTATAAGAAAACTCAATCAATGGAAGATGAGTATCCCAACTGCCACCAAAATCCCTACACAAGCTCGAAGCATATCCTCTAGTGTCTGAATAGTACGCTCACAGACCATTACTGACCGTCGGACTGAGGTGGGGAACCTTAACCATGTCTATCTTGTACCCAACGCCTTTCTGAAAAGACTTGCCAAAGTGGAGGTACGTGAATCGACCATCCACGTCTGAAATGATTGACACCGGCGCACCATTCTCCTACAATCTCATTGGTATAAATTCTTTGCTAATTTCTCCGTCTGTTATCTTCACAAAATAGGTACGCCGACTTGGTCCAATCTATCCACAACGACCTAAAGTCGTATTTCATGCCCACTTGCTACTATTAGCAACTTTATGACGAAGTTCATGTTATCTTTTCCATCCCTCTGGATTTCTGGTTGCTAAAGAAATCCTGATGGATTTTTTCAAAACGTTCGGCTTTAATCTTAGAACACGTAAGACATCTGCTAACGTACTCAGCAATGTCTCTCTTCATACCAGGCCACCAATACAAGTCTCTCAGATCATAGTACATCTTATCCGCACCCGGATGTACTGAATATCTAGAAGTATGAGCTTCATCCATGATCAATTTCCTTACACCACCAACTGATGGAATCCAGATACATAAAAAAAAGAAAAAAAAAAAAAAAAAAAAAAAGTAAAAAAAAAAAAAAAAATGAAAAAAAAAAGTATAAAAAAAAAAGAAAAGCGATCAAAGAAGTAAATTTCACCATCATCTCGTTGCTCAAAAGTGTCTTTCTAGTCCTCTTATCCATTCAACTAGGGCTTTGAGATCCTTGGAAGCTTTGCTCCTGTCGCATTCCAAAATCTTAGTCTTAACCAGAATAAGTATAAATACTCATAGCAAAACAGTACTCGTCTTGGCTTGAGTCTTTCTTTTCTGCTCAAGGCATCTGCCACCACGTTCGCCTTGCCCGGGTGGTATTTGATCTCACACTCGTAGTCACTGAGTAGCTCGATCCATCGCCTTTGGCGCATATTTAAATCTTTCTGGTCAAATATGTACTGGAGACTCTTGTGGTTAGTGTAGATAACACTTTTCGTCCCATAAAGATAATGTCTCTAGATTTTAATAGCGAACACCACCGCACCCATTCTAGGTCATGGTGTGTAATAATTTTTCTCATGCTTCTTTAACTGTCTTGACGCATATGCTATCACTTTGCCCCGCTGCATCAGCACGCACCCAAAACCTTGTTTTGATGCATCACAATAGACCACAAAGTCATCGGGTCCATCGGGGAGTGCTAACACAGGAGCATTGCATAGTTTCTCCTTTAGAATGCGGAAAGCTTCATCTTGTTCATCGCCCCACACATATGTCTTATTCTTTTGAGTCAACAGGGTGAGGGGCTTGGCGATCTTGGAGAAATTCTCGATAAACCTTCGGTAGTATCCTGCCAATCCTAGAAATGAATGGATTTCTGTTGGTGACTCAGGGGTCTTCCAGTTCTTGACCGACTCAACCTTGCTAGGATCCACGTGGATACCGTCACGGTTGACCACATGTCCTAGGAACTGTACTTCTTGTAACCAAAATTCGCACTTTGAAAATTTGGCGTACAACTTCTCCTTCTTGAGTAAGTCTAAAATCGTTTTCAGGTGGACTTCATGCTCTTCTTCTGACTTTGAGTAGATTAAGATGTCGTCAATGAACACAATTACGAATTTGTCCAAATACGGCTTGCAGACGTGGTTCATTAAGTCCATAAATATTGTTGGCGCGTTTGTCAGTCCAAATGGCATGACTGTGAACTCAAAGTGTCCATAACGTGTTCTAAATGCGGTCTTCGGTATATCTTCTTCTCGAACTCTTAACTGGTGATATCCCGAACGAAGATCGATCTTGGAGAAACAACACGCACCTTGTAATTGGTCAAACAAGTCACAATTCTGGGGAGAGGGTAACCAGTTCTTTAATAGTCAACTAGTTTAGTTCCTTGTAGTTCCATACCCATTCTCATCGAACCGTCTTTCTATCTTGACACAGCAAAGAAAGCATGGGATGCACCCCATGGTGGAATACTTGTCGAATAAAACCCTTCTCTTGGAGTTTCTTTAAGACTGGTTCGATATTCTAACATTTCTGAACGGGGCTACCCGGTATGGAGATCAACACTGGCGATGCCTAGAACAGATCAATGCGAAAATTCTATCTCTTTGCACAAGAGGGTAAACCTAACAGATCGTCCTGGAAATACCTCAGGGAAGTCCTCAGAAAACACATGTCCATCAGCTTTTTTCTCATCAGCCTTGATACATGCAAGTGAACGAAGATCCTTTTTTGGCCTCTCGCCTTGAACTTCAAGAATCTTGCCATTCGAAGAGATACGACAATATTACATAACAAACTATGACCAGCTCGATGGTATGCCAACCAAGTACCATTCCAGTGATAACATGAAAACTCCTAGCCGTTGGTAACAAGTCTATTTTGAACACGTGATTTAACAAGACTAAGGTGCAACTACGTAAAATGGTATTGGTGCTAACAACTTTTCCGTCTGCTAATTCGATTTCATAACTAGTATTTAAAGTGGCTGGGGCAATATCAATAAAATGTGTAAACGCAGAAGATACAAAACTCTTCTCAGCACCCGAATCAAAGAGAATACAAGCGTAGTGATCATTAAGAAGAAACGTACCCCGTGACCACAAAACGGATTCTGCTATGGATTTTCAATCACCACGTAAGCTCTCCCACGAGCTCCATCATTCTGCTGGTTCCCTGCTTTCGGACACTTGTCCTTGAAATGTCCTTTCTCACCACACCCGAAACATGTCACATTCTGCAGGAAGTCATTACCTGCACCCTGAAGCCTAACTCTACAATCCTTCTCCATGTGACCTATTCTTTGACATCTCTGGCACTTTTGAGGACACGGTCCATGATGATGTAAGTTGCACCGGTTGCATTTTGGTAAATTTCCAGCATAAATCTTTCCTCCAGCTGGGGCTGCAGCATATGCCCTGACAGTTTCTGGTCTCCTGTTTTGTTGCTGGTGATGATTGTTGTTTCGGTTGCGGTTATTGTTGTTGTTGTTGTGGTTATTGTTGTAGTTATGGTTATTGTTGTTGTTGTTTCTCTGGTTGTCTTCCCATTTCCTTTTATTGCTTTCCCTAATTCTTGCAGCCCTACCCTGAACTGATTGCTCGACCAGTTCACGGGCCATGTTGATTGCCTCATGCAAGGTCGCAGGCTTTGAAGAAGTGATGTTTCCTTTGATTCTTTCAGGAAACCCATGAATGTACTTTTCAATCTTCTTACTTTTCAAGTAGACACCAATTCGAACATCAGAACTAGTTCGTGGAAACGATTACTGTAAGCTTCGATATCATCTCCTTTCAGAGTCAGAGTCCAAAGTTCTTGTTCCATCCTTTGGATTTCAGTTGTTGGGCAGTATTCAGTGGTCATCATAGCTTTTACGTTGCTCTAGGGGATCTGATTAGCATTAGCAAGTCCCAAAGTCTGAACATTTCTGTTCCACCAGGTTAGAGCACGACCCTCGAACGTGCACATAGCAAACTTTACTTTGTCATCTTCAGCACATTTGCAAATTTCAAACACTTGCTCCATCTTTTCGAACCAACGTTTCAGTCCGACTACACCTTCAGTCCCCTTGAAAGAGTGAGGCTTGCCATTCATAAATGTCTTATACGAACATCCATGCATCTCTGGTACAACAGTTCCTCCAGTATTTGTTGATCCGGATCCACCAACATTGTTTGAGTCAGCTTCAAGGTTCTTTTCATATTTTCAATGGCTTTGGCCTTACGCTTTTCCCACCTTATGTGCTGTACGCTAACAGTATTTCTTCTTAATCTCCAGGGCGGCATGATTCTGGAACACAAGTACACAATTCGTTGAGAATTTGTAAAGGTATGCAGAGTCATGGCACATGGTAAATAATGGAGAATGATATAAATAATCATAAATTAATCAGGATAGTCGATATTTATATAATTGATCGATAGAAATAGATATTGATATGTCAAAAGATAGACGTAAGAGATCGAATTTACCAAGTATTATATATCTAAGATTATATATAATGCAATAATGACAATCAGAAAAGTAAGTAAGGATCAGGGAATACGCGCGCGTGGATATCAGATAGCGATGAAGGATTCTGTATTTAAAAATGAAAGGAAAGAAAATCTTTAAACTTTGTGGTTATAGACTAGGTTTTGAAAGTGACCCAGTTCCCTATAACCTTGGCTCTGGTACCATCTGTAACACCCCCAAAATCAGGTAGCAGCGGAATGGTAACAATGGGGTGCTACGTCAAAGTACAACAATCAAGATATAGGAAACGACCTTAAATGGACGTTTTAAGATAAGATTTCATTCGATGCCATAGCAAAATATCAGAGTTCATACATTAGGTCCTATATGTTTTAAAAGTCATAAACATTTCAAGTACATATTTAATTAAACAAAAGCTTCATAATACCAAAAGATGACTTAAGTTTTTAAAGATAATAAAAGTTGCATTGAATATAGATAAACACAGAATCCATCTTCATTGATATCCGTCACGGCTCCCGTCCAATCTTCATACCCTAGGACCTGAAATTACATGCTAAAAGTCAACACAAAGGTTGAGTGAAATCATAGGTTTATCGGTAAAAAGGGTGGACCACAAGATCGAAGTAATAGTAGACTCTGAAACACATTCAGTAGTCCAAAACGTTTATTATTGCACTAAGCTCATGACCCCGAAGCCTTAACTAGATTTGTGCCCCAATCAGAATATAAGATGCTTGCCAACAACCTAACACCTCTCAATGTTAAATGCACCTTGATCAAACTAGTGACCCAAGGAAAGGTGGGGATTGTCAGTCCCAATAGATCTATCCACAACACTCGCGCTTACTACAATAGCAATTAACGGTTCATGATAAATAGGGACTTCACGGCAATAAGGTAACTTAGCAATAATATTCAGGCAGTAATCTGGATAGCATACACTTTGTAAACACTTTGAAAACATATAAAAACCACTTGTGTCCAATAGTAAAACAACAATGTAATTCACGACCTATAGATTTTTAAAACAATCACGAGTAAAAATGGCTATGAACTCACCTCGATTTAATGGTAATCACAACAAGTATTCACAATGAAAAATGCTCTGAATAAATCGAAGGCAAACCTAATCCAATATAGGCGTATAGTACTAAACACTTGATTATTTATAGGTCGTAATAGCTCATCAAACTATCGTTCGGCTATCATAATTAAGAGACATGTAGTGACGTATGAGGAGCTAGGACACTTTAAATCGTAAATCAACAACTTCGTCGATACGCCAGCACCCGAATAAGGCCTCAATTAGAAACTCCTAGTAATATAGTCCTTTGATTAACTAATATCACATAAATTTCTATAATAAGCTACATCACCATCTAATCGTTTAGTGAAATCATATTTATAAATAAAAAACGTTTATATAGTATACTTTATGTAAAAACTGACGCGTAACTTTCTCTTGTTTTTAGTCCGTATCTTTCGTTCTTACCGTCCCACGCCTTCGTATAAGACGAGTTTATCAAATATTAACATTTTCAAAATTTAAGTTTTTTTGATGAATAGGTGATTTACTGTTCATAACACAATATATTTATTTTTTATAGATTTAGTTATCATAAATCTCGTAAATGTCGTAACTTATTCTTTTCAACTACCGTTTTTAGCGATGTCTTTTGAGTACGTTTCTCCGTTATTTAAAAGTTTTAATCAATATTAATGAAGTTTTAAAATAGTAAAGTTTCTGGTGAATATATTTTTATAAAACTAATTTTATAAAAGTATATATTTAACGTAAACTTGAAATCGTCGTATCTTTTTCGTTATAAATCGGTTTTTCGAGTTTCTTATCATTTTGGAATCGTCATGAGACGAACTATCTTTTAAAAACATGTTGGGGCTGTGTCAAAAGTCGAACCAAAACAGTAGGTTTTGAAGTTGTTGATGAAATGTGTTTAAAACTTGATTTTAAGACTTTTTAGGTTAACAACTTTGTTACAAGTACTTTACAAAACTTCATATCTTATGCTATACATATAATAGGTCCATTAGTACATAGTTTGACCATTGGGTCAAATAGTAAGTCCTCTATCCTCTTTTAAATCACAACTTTATTAAAGAAACCCTAATTTTAGCACGTTACACATGAACCTTTTATACTTTTAACAAACATGTTTACCCATACTTATAATATCCCTTTATTCCATGATATTATCAACTACATAACATATGAAAAGAAGTTCAAATAATCACAACCAAAAGCAGCAATAGTGTTTACCATGTTTAAAAGTATCCTAAATGGTGATATTGCTAAATAGAACATATAAACACATAAAATCATAATTATGATAAAAGTAAAGACATGAAGGCTTTTAGATAACCTTATAGTGATGTAGATATGAACCAAAGTATCTAAACCCTAAGAAAAGATGTTTAGATATGTTACCCAAGCTTGCACTAATGAAAACCCTCATTATCCAAATTGAAAAACCCTAGCTCCTTTCTTTTGATAAATACTTGCAAATGGTTAACCAAGGCATGTAAATACTTAGTATATTCATAGGAAGGATGTGTGAAGGCTTGTATAGATGTAAAAACTTCTGTAGTGGCATGAGTTGAAGAGGTGTTTTGAGCCGAGGCTATGTAAGGAGAAAAGAGAGTATTTTTGAATCTTTACACCAAGTAGTTTTGTGTATGTATGTGTTATAACCTTGCATACAAAGTAAATATTATGCTAGTTGGTCAAAAGTTTAAAATAACTGGTCATGGAAACAAGATGAGGCTTAGAAAGTCCCTTGTCTTTGGTCTTTGGTCTTTGGTTCCTAAAAGTGGAGATTATCCCATGAAAACAAGAAAGTGTTCCTATGAATTTCTTTGTATCTTGGAGTCGCAAATCCCGGCCATATGAAAATTTGGTATTTGTTGAAGCGTAGAAAAGTTTTGGTGGTTCCGGGTATGCCTAAACGTAATTTTTATCGCGAACGTAATCAATTTAAGTAACCAATAAAAATAAAATAACAAAGTTAATAATTATCCTCAAATAATTATTTTAACACTTGTATTGATGTTAAACATTTATTTGTTTGGTGTCCGTTTACGCTAACGATAATTTTAACTTACGCGATTTAACTTAACTATTAAAATTAAAAGTAAACGCGTACGAGAGAAAAAAATAATTAGCAAAATAGATGACGTCGTAAATGACTTGAAAATATAGAATGTTACAGTTCGGAGGTGGTGAAGGATCACTATTAAGGAGTGCTTCGAGAAGAAGAATGTCCCCCTCAGGGTCATAATAGGATTCATCAACTTCCGGTGAAGTTGGATCGTCGGCTAGAGCAAGAAAAGCATCGGCTTCTTCGAGAAGGAGAAAATCACTATCCCCGAAAGGAGTGAGAGTCGGAGAAGAATTTGAAACTATTGGGTCATATCCAGGAGTGGGATTGCCACTCGCGATCACGTCGGAAAATCCTAGAACTTCCTGAGAATACTCCTCACAAGCTAATTCAACAACGTCGATTCGGTTCGCCGTCATATCATTATAATTAGCCGAGTATCTCGAAGTTTGATCAAGATTGTAAGTAATGGCCTCATTGCCTACTCGAAGGGTTAATTCACCTTCGTACACGTCTATCAAAGCACGACCGGTCTTAAGGAAACACCTCCCGAGAATTAGAGGTACTCGAGGGTCTGGTTCAAAATCTACGACCACGAAGTCGGCTGGAAACTGGAATACACCAACTTTAACGTTGACATCTTTAGCAATACCAACCGATCGAGGTTCGAGAGATCAAACGGTCTGCTAGTTCCAGTGTCATGGCACGCGGAGTCCAATTTTGGAAGGTTTTCAGCTTTTTCCACAGCGGAAAATGGCATGAGATTATGCTCGTGCCAAAATCGGCCAAGGCTAAGTACATTATCCATTCCGGGAAATTTACATGGATATAAGGAATCTGCCGGTGTCAAACAAGTTTTCGGCGTAACTTGTTAAGCATGAACGCGGCATGTCGTATCAAAAGGTTCTAACCATTTCACTAAGTTTTTCTTTATTTCCGATTAAGGCTTTAAGAGTTGAAGCAAATTTAGGCATTAGAGTCAAAGCATCCATGAAGCTAATTTCGAAACTCATATCTTTAAAGATTTTGTAGAATTTCTCAATTTGTTCGTTAGCGTTTTCACGGCGCTTCTCATCATTTCGCCTTGAAGGATAAGGAATCGACGGTTTCGGGTTAGGCATTGGCACACTAACAGGAACAACAACTGGCTCGGAAACTAGAATTTGGTTTTCAACTGGGACAACCGGAGGTTGGACGTCTTCGGTAATTCCATTATTAGTAGGAAAAACCGTATCCTTTGTCACCTCGGTTCTACGTTCCACTACTTTAGGAGAAGAAGATATGTAGGAAGCTAGGATCCTTGATAAACAACCCCGCTTTCGGGTAGTAAATCCTTCCAAGTCATCTTCGGGTTAGTAATCGTATTACTAGGAAGAGAACCTGGAACTCGAAGACAAGCGGTATTGAATTAAACGAATTTAGAAAGCATTTCCGTTAAATTTGTCATCTTGTTTTGTAAACCTTGGCCTTGATTTGCATATTCCTGTAATACAGCAATCATAGCCTTGACGTAATTCTAAAAATCGGTTTTTGAAACACCTGGCATTTTTGGATGCAGGAGCTTGATAAGGGTGAACTTGGTAAACCGGACGGTTTTGACTAGTCGAAAAGGTTGATAATTTTCCTTGTTTGAGAGTTATACCACTTTTTGATTGAAAATTGGTTCCTCGATTTTGGTTGAAATTATTCCTTGATTTGATTGAAACGTTTGATTGTTTTGAACAGGAAAACAGGAGGTCGGATTTGGTTCGCCACCATCGAAGGTCTAAGATGGTATTTCCTTGATTGAAATTAGCTGCAAGCATCTTGTGAAACGTCTCCTTGAATTGTTTCTCGATAAACATTGCCCATCGGTGGCGGGAACAATTTCTATATAGAATAAAGCACCTTCCACAAGTTACACAACTCAGCGCGACCCCGCGTTTTACAGGTCATGGAGAGCCTGGGCTTTTGCCTGTCGATAAGCATAGTCTTCATCATATTCTTAAGTTAAGAAACTTTGGTTGTAAGAGCAGCAACATCGGGTGAAATTCCAGGGGTAGATGAATTCGAACTCACTTTGGCAACGACTGCCTTGTTTCGTGAATTACGAACTTGGAATTACTTCTCGATAATTCTCAAGCATTTCACGAGGCATCTATCCAAAAATTTCCAACCCGCAGCGGAATTCAATGAATCTTGATCATTAGAAAATTTAAGCATTGTAAAATGTATCTAGTTGATGTAATTCTGAAAATCGATCCCAAGCCTCGTAAAATGACTCGTCAAATCTTTGTTGAAATCTCGTGATTTCGTTTCGATAGAATTAGTCGATTTTCGAAGAAGGAAATAATAGATTAATGAATTGTTATTGAAACAAGATCATCCCATGTCAAATTGATCTGAAGGAGGTTCTTTCTCTAGCAACATCCGGCAGAACCTTTGAGAAGGTAAAAAAAAAAAAATGGGAAAAGCATAAGCTTAATTGACGTATTCGGGACGTCCGGGAATCTCATTGTTGAAGTAATCTTATTGAAATAACGGATGTGAGCATGTGGATCTTCTTTATCATGTCCGAAAAACTGTTTGTTTTGAACAAGATTGATCAAACCATGCTTTAACTCAAAGTTAACATTGATTTCGGGAATTACAATTGCATCCTCGTAACCCTCGGTGGGTGCTTGGAGCAAATGTGCCATAGTCTGGTTATCAGCCATCGGAACTAATGGAAGATTAACAAAAGGTTCTTCTAAATGAAATGGTTGAACAACAGCCTGTTGGCTTTGTTGTTGACGATTACGGTTGCGGGTTTGAGAACGAGTGCGCATGCACAAGGTAGAAAAAGAAAATTTAAACTAATTTTTTTTATTAAAAACAAACTAAATTAACGGATAACGAGAAGACAACTTAAACCAAATAATCAAATTTACTTCACGGTAGCTTTTAAAATTTTTACTTTTTAAGGTGTGCCGTACTTCGTAAATAACACAAATGGCAAGTTTTTAAATCTTTGATTCGAGTTGGGAACTTATTATGATAATACCTCAATTGAAAGTATTATTTGTTGGTGTTCTTTTACCAACTTTGTTTATTTTAACTTTTTTTTTAAATTGAAGAAGAAAATATTTTTGTATTTTTGTGTTTAATC
>BQNB010038129.1:7294-27871 GCA_026074375.1 Tanacetum coccineum | reverse complement strand
CAATTTCGAAATTCGACGGACCAAATCTGCAATTTGGCCAAACCACAAGGACCATTTTTTCAATTCTCTCTTTATAATTTTTTGACATATATTCATGCTTGCTAAATCTATGTCTTCTTGCCTGCTTAATTAATTTATGTGATAATGTTACATCTTTTTTATAAAAATAATGTAGGATCGCACAATGTCAAGTTATTAATGTGAAGACTTGATTTATAAGATCATTAAATTAGAAGATTGCCACTCAAGTCCGTCATTCGATTTAGATTTGTCTCCAAATCATGGTTTTCTCGAATTTTTTGTCACAATTCCATTAGAATGCAAGCTTTACGACCTGCCAAAACTAATAAAAAGTCGTTCTTAGACAGTGTGTTTGTCAGACGAAAGATGGTACTGTTGGAGTTTCATATATAATAGATCCGTACAACCATTACCGGCATTACATGAGACTAAAACCAGAGCCGGCTATTTGGGTGTGCCACAAGCACATTGGCACAGGGCCACCATAAAAGTAGGACCACCAATTTTTCTAAAAACGTTGACTGCATATATTTATTATCTATGATTATTTTATTATTATGTTACTAAAGATTGAGATAAAAAATCTTCTCATATAAGAGATTGACTAGAAAATGTGTCCCATACAGCCATACTCGTTTTTTTTGCCAATAAGGGCTAGGCCCAATAAAAACTCAGTATAGCAAAACGTGACTCATGATACTCCCAGTATTTCGACAATCGACTTGATTGTATAAAGTGTAACCTATTAATCCATCGCCATCAGGTAATTTTCAAACTTACTATTTTGAATTTTCTTATGATTCATGCTTTCTAAGGTATAACTTATTAAGTTTTTTTGTTGGAAGCCTTAATTGTTGCAATAGCGTTTTAGATACTTATTAATTAGATTAGCTATACACTTTTTTTTGGAATCTTAGTAATACTTTTTACGCGTTATCAATGGACATATTTGTTTCTACGTTTACTTTTGTTATTTAGTGGGGCCTCCGTATAGTCGTGGTACAGGGCCACCGAAATCCACGAGACGGCTCTGACTAAAACCAATCCGGAGCAACAATGTCGTTTTGCCCAAGTTATACTTGACAAATCTTGGCATCAGATTAATGCTGTCTACTTTTATATTTCTTGAAAAAACTATACTCGTATTATCGTATAAGCTAGGTTGTTAGTGAACTTATAGCTGACAAGCGAAATGCTTAACCACAAAGGAACCAATTCACTATGCACTGTTGTTCATTGCCAACCATCGTATGAATCATCAGCAAACTTGAACACCCGGATTTCACAGATCGACTAAAGCTTCAAGATCATCACTAGCACCTCCTCGATATGCATGGCACTCTCCATGACTAACAGACCTCAATTCCAATAGCCAGCACCCCGCCATCGCACACAAGACAACCTACTGTCCTGGTTTGACTCAAAGATTAATGCATTATCCTCATATTTAAGTAATGCATGGTATCTATCTCTCCATTTTGCTATACAAACAAATAGCACCTAGGTAGCTTCATATCACATACAATGTATATACGAACAACGCTAAAGATAATACGTGCACTTCGACGAATTTAGAAAACTATGAATCTGTGATCATATGCTGATGACTTAAAACATATATATATATATTAGTAAGTAAAGAGTATCACTTTTATTTAAAAGATCTCAAATAATATAAGGGTCATGACAAGAAAAGTTCCCTTTTAAATTCTGAATCTTAAATCATAATTATGTGCGTTTCTATATCATGTCGTTTGTTCCCAAGGTGTTCTTCGATTTTCAATCTTCAATATCTTTGATTTTTGTGCAGTAGTCTCGCATAACTCCACTTGGTCTTTAATTCTTTTGTAGTCGTCTCACATAACTCCATTTAGTCTTCGTTCTTGCTTCCTTTAACACTCACTGTAACATTGATCGAATTTTGGAATTTTCTGCACTCCCTGTGGTTTTTACACTCTTTGCGATTTCTACACTCCCTGCGGTACTCTCGTTGTATCATTTCTTTTCAGTTATAGTTGCCATAAGCAATGTTGGCTCTAAGTCTTCTTCAATAAGATTGGACTGTTCTCTGACTTGATTCTTGCATTTGTTTGGACATTCATAGGCATAGTGTCCAAGTTTGTGACATCGGTAACATGTGACTTGAGATTTGTCTCTTGTATCTTCTTCAAAAGACGCTCGTTCTTCCCTTTTAGATTGATAATTGTTCTTGTCTTGTTCTCGGCCTGAGACTGGTTAAATCTTCCCCGATCACGTTCTCTAAAAGGTTTTCCTTGGCTTCATGTCGTGTGAACATCAAACTCTCTTGACTGTCCACTGGTATTTCCTTCTTACTTTTAAGTCTTTCTTCAAATGTCTTCAATCTTCCGATTGCTTCGTCTACTGACATCTAGTCCAAATCTGAGTATTGTTCAATAGATGCAACAATCTGATGGAATTTGTCGGGTACGACATTTAATAATTTTCGTACGACAACAGAATCTTCGTATGTCAATCCAAGGCTTACTGCTTTATTAACAATACTTGTTAACTTTGTAGTGAATGAATCCACTGATTCATTTTCTTTCATTTGTAACATCTCAAATTCTGATTTGAGTGTTTGTTGTTTGGCCTGTTGGACACGGTTTTCTCCGACGTGTCTTTTCTTCAAAGCATCTCAAACTTTCTTTGCAGTCTTGTACTTTGAAATATGTAGCAAATGTTCTTCTGGTAATGATTGATAGATGTAGGCGATAGCGGTTTTATCTTTCTTTGTATCAACCTCAGTTGTTAAATTCGGTTTGATCATTTCTCAAAGTCCATTTGCTTCTAAAATAACTTGCATTCGTATTGCCCAAGTTGTGTAGTTTGCCCCTTTCAACATAGGACATTGAAAATGGGTTGTTGACCCAACTTCTTTTATTTTAGAAGTACCCTCTTCTATTTTCTTATCATCTTTCCCGGACATATTAAAAAAATTTTGTCTTCCTTCTATCCTGTTATTTTCCTTCGCTTCAATCGATCACAACCTTTGATAGTCTCCTTTTCGATTTAATACGTTTGCTCTGTGGGGTTTTCAATCACTGATCTTCAATCATTGGTTTGACCTGATGCCTCCTGCAATCGTATCCTTGAATCGACGCTTTCCTTCCGTTCGTTTTTTTTTCCGGTTTCCTTCTCGGTTCTCCAGTCAAGGTATGTCCCCCTTTTTCGATATGATTGAGCCCTCGGCTCTGATGCCACTATTGTTCTGCTCGTCCCCTTCTCCTCTGATTACTTGATTCTCCAACATGGAAACCCATAATACATCAATAGTGTATGACAAAGAATTGGGACAGAAACTAATAGCAGAAAGATACACAAAATAGATAAAAGAAACTGAATATATTGATTGATAGAATTGATTTGTTTACGGTTTCATAACCTATATATATACTAGATGAATCGGTGTCTTCACAAAGAGGAAGAACCGTTTCTATATAACTAAACGACACAACTAATCTAACTGCTGTAACCCTATACTAAACGGTTTATACCGTTACCTTTTGGACCCAGCCCAATTACAATTTGGGTTTACAGAACTTTACATAAAACATAATATAAATATATACTAATAGGTCCTCTAACTATTATTAACAAACTACTGATATATATCATTAGTTCCAACATTTCCCCCCTAATGATATAATCAGGTGGTTTCTGAACTTGAGAGGCATCACTTCAAATGAAGACAAAGTCATCATCTTCTTTCTTGATTTTCTTAATAGTTTTGTTGTTTGAGACATGCTTGTTTGGTTCTGCTACTACATCCATACCTGCAATGCAACAGTTGTGCTAAAATGATCAGAAATTCCAAATTGAATAGTTTGAAAATTACATATGGCGATGGATAAATAGTTACACTTAAACAATCAAGTCGATTGTACAAATACTGACGAGTATCATGGTCCATGTGTGTGCTTATATACTGAGTTTTTTAATTGGGCCCTAGCCCTTAGTGGGCCAACAAAAACGAGAAGGCTGTATGGGACACGTTTCTAGTCAATCTCTTATATGGGGAAAAAAAAAAATAAAAAAAAAAAAGATTTTTTATCTCAATCTTTAGTAACATAATAATAAAATAATCATAGATAATAAATTTATGCAGTCAACGTTTTTAGAAAAATTGGTGGCCCTACTTTTATGGTGGCTCTGTGCCAATGTGCCTGTGGCACACCCAAATAGCCGGCTCTGCAACGTATATACGAACAACGCTAAAGATAATACGTGCACTTCGACCAACGGGCATTTGGTCCAATGGTATGTTGGTTTTACCACCCTATGCAAGTCACAATGTTTTCGAAGTCGTGTCCATGGGCGATAGGGTTTTCCTCCCTCGTGGTATAAGGGAAAGAAGGTGTCATTTGCTTCTGGGCTGGACCCAACCTGGTTGTGTGGGCTCGCTACGCCTTCTGGGCTAGGGGCCATGTAGCCACAAATTGCCGTTCCAAAAAAAAATACGTGCACTTTGACAAATTTAGAAAACTATGAATCTGTGATCATATGCTGATGACTTAAAACATATATATATATTTTAGTAAGTAAAGAGTATCACTTTTATTTTAAAAGATCTCCAATAATATAAGGGTCATGACAAGAAAAGTTCCCTTTTAAATTCTCAATCTTAAATCATAATTATGTGCGTTTCTATAACTGTACAAAAAAACTGATAACGTTATTCACAAGTTGAAAAGAAAATTAGTAATAAGAAATTATAATTAAAATCAAATTTGGCAACAAAAAAAAATGATATGGGCATTAATTATTATTAAAGCTTTGCACAAGAAAAGTAACTACTTTTTGTTGACCATAGATCGAATCATATATACGATTTTCAGGTTTTATGCTTATTCGTGGGATCGAACCAAGCATTAAGGTTTGTGTTTCTTAAATTTCTTACTGGTTGCTTTTTAAATTTATAGATCTTCAAGGACATGCAGCATATTGATTTCTTTTATTATTTTCGTATAGGTACTTGACGACATTCTAAACTACATGCAACTTTTGATGATTTAATTCGATTCTAGGACGAGACGAAAAAATACATTATTAGAAAAACTTTGGGAATGTTTGAAGTTTTCACCATCTCGTGGTAGCATGTCTGAGGAAACGAAAAAAGGTAAACTATTTGGTTACGTTTAGATTAAGGTTTTGACTAATATAAGTCTATTACTATTCTTCGAGTTCTGGCAACATTTAATTTAAACTGAGGTTTATATAATGTGATGATTGATGTATTTTGGTTTTCAAAAAATGTTGTAGAATGCACATGTTTGTCACTTAGGTGATGACTTGATTGTTCGAAATCAGATTGGGAAATGTTGCAATCAAATCCCTATTCACTATAGTTCTATCTCTAATCATGGTTTGCTCGTATTTCTTAGGTCGTAAATTTCATCAGAATGCATGCTCAATCGATCTGCAAAAACTCCGCAAAAAATCATTGTGAGACAACAGTATCATTTCAGCAAAGTTGGTCTTATAAGTTTTTTATTACTTAGATCCGGAAGACATTACACTAACCTGAAATCAGTCACTTTCGGAGCTTTAAATTTTCATATTGTTGGGTTCATGTATGGAATTTTATGATGGTTTTATACTTTCATTTCAATTATATTCAAACACAACATCAAAGCATAGAATAGGCGGAAGCAAATAAAGGATTCAATTAAATGTTTGATAATTAACCGGAATTAGGCGTTACATACCTTTTGATTCTTAGACCCGAACAAAAATATTAATTGCATCCGGGATTATCTCCAAGGAACCTAATTAGGGGTTTATACGATAAACAATCCAAGAACAATCTAAAGGAAGATTTGTTCACGATTTCTTGTAACCAACCTAGGTATCGAGTTAACCAATCACTAGCTTGATAAACACGTAGGCTTTTAAACGAACGATTCGTTACGATCAACCCAAGATTTAAGGTCAAAATATAGGACAAAAGACGTGATAGAGATTAGGGATTATTCATCTCTTTTACACTCCATATGGGTTATTGTTTATATAGGCACCATAACTAATACTTGGTGAAACAAGTAACATCATTCTTTAAATTATGCAACATCCAATTATGTAACATAAATTCATTAATTATTGTTTCATAAATAGTGTAACATCAATTCATTAATTATGTAACATTAATTATTGTATCATTATGTACATTTAATTATGTATTTTTTGTACTTGCCTTGCCCTTATGGTAGTTAGGTCTTTTCGTTAAATACTTAACGACTGTTTTAAACATTTACGTGTAAAAATTAACAAATATATTATTTTTTATTTGTTAACTGTAGTGAGTGCAAATCACGTGGTTCTTGAGTTCGATCCTATAAATCTATTAATTTATCATCATATACTAACAGTCCAACTTGGACATATTTAATAGTGTGATCACATACGGTTAGGTTAGTTTACACGCTGATGTGCCTCTAGTATAATCTCATGTAAGTTCTCATGGAAAAAACCTTTTAATGATTTCCATCATTATTATTATCCTTGTTTTCTAATACCATGTTAATAAGGATATGGATCTTAGTATTCCTTTATTAACGGATTTATGTTTCTCGTTTTTATCTGATTGAGCCAAGGATACCAAATCTTTACTGTAGTATTCCAGAAAATCTTGGGTGTGGTCACAATAAATTCTTTACCAATCCTACGAGGGGCCCAGTGTATTAAACTTCTAATCGCATTTGACAGGACAATAAAATTCCCTTTATTAGGACTACAAGCAAAACTCATGAATTTTGCAACACTTCTGAAAACAATCCGTATAGCTACCAGTTACGTTTAGCGTTAAATTGCTTCACAGAAATGCACTAGATCCATAACAGTTTCCTGGTATCTTAAGTCTGAGGATAACTATTTATGGATTTATTAATGACAAGATCCATAAAGTACAATATAACATAGTTGGGATAAGTCTATATCAACTCATTAAAATATCATGGTGAAATTGGTGTTGTTTATGTCAACGTATCAATATACCCTTTCAAGTATATTTATCCAATACTCAGATTTGTCGTAATTCATAATATTTTATATAATTAAATCGACAACGGACTTTTAAGGAATATTTCATTATTCAAGGATTTAAAACATGTATAATAGGATTACATAATTAAATTTAACAAAATAAAATTAACCATTATTTTATTTTTATCAAATAATAATGTTTACACATCCATTATCCAAACACTTAATCACAGATATGCATGAAACATATAGCTAATCAAAAGTATTCCATTGCATGTTTCGTTAACCTTTCTCTAGGTAAAGCTTTAGTAAAAGCATCAGCTAGGTTTTTATCTGATTTTGTGAACTTTTATCATTTTGTTTTCACCTCTCTCGATTGTTTCTCGAACTTAGTGATATCTACGCAGATTAATGTACTGGGCCTTTCATGACTCCTGGTTCTTTGTGCGAATGTGATTGCAGCAGAATTGTCACAATTAACATATTAATAGGTTTATTTTATTGAAGCATCACTCCAAGATCTCTAACAAACTTCCTAATCCAAAAGGTTCCATTGCAGCTCTAATAGCAGCCATGTACTCAGTGCGTTGCTTGCATTGTAATTGTTGTCTGCTTTTGCTCTTCAGTCTATGCCTCCTCCTTGACGACAATGAAACTAACCGTTAAGACTTCGTTATCATCTTTATCGCATTGCCAGGACCATACAGAAACCTGTAAACCTCAAGTTCTGTATATGGCATTTCCTCCGTTACATAAAAAATATATCTTTCGTATTCCTCAGATACTATAGAATATGTTTAACAGCAACCCAGTGGAGCTTTCTTGGATTCTGTTGATATCGACTGACCAATTTTTGAGCAAACGCCACATCTGGCCTTGTGCACTGACAGAATACAGATAAGATCCTACTGCCGAAGCATAATGTACCTTTTTTCATGTAAGCTTTTTCATCATATAATGAAGCGCACATTTAATTACTCAAATCATGTTGACTTCCATCGTATTATAATACCTTTCTTTGGTTTTGCATACTGAATTCTTTCATATCTTATCGATGTAAAAGGCCAACCTTTTTTGATTAAGTCAATCAACGCAGGTCTATCTCTATATATCTTAATTTCCAGAATGTATGCAGCTTCTCCTAAAATCTTCATAGAAAAACACTTCCAAGTTAATCCTTAAACTTCCTTAAGTCTTGGAATGTTGTTCCCGTGATTTTAAAATGTCAATCAACATTTAGGATCAAGAATATACATTACGTCCCACTAGCTTTGCCGATATACTCATGGCTCATCTCGATTTTGAGTAAAAATCCATACCTTTTGATTCTCATCAAATTGTTTTATTCCATTGACGTGATGCTTGCTAATCATAATGATCTTTGAAGTTGCATACATGGTTTGGGGATACTTTGGATTTACTTACCTGCAGGTTGCTCCAGTAGATGTATTCATCTAAGCGACATTCAAGAAAGGCAGTTTTTCTTTTTTTAACATCCATTTGCCAAATCTCTATCAATCATCGTACGCTGCTATAGCTTTAAGATTCTTAATAGTCTATATGTTGCTACAGGAGAAACACGTATTTCTCCTCGTTAGTTCAACCATAGGTTTGAGTGAGCCTTAGCTACCAGACGAAGCTTTATAGGTGTGTACTTTACCATTCCTTGGCAGTTTTCTTCTGAAGATCCACTTACTCTTTACTATTTTAGCATTAGGAGATGTTCTACTTCTGTCTAGACTTCATTATACTTTCATGGCGTTCATTTTCCTATACATTTGGCACTTGCCTTATTATCTTTCAGGGTAAGCATGGCGTTTTATCAATTAGCTGGGTTCTCCAAGATCCAATATACATCATCCTTCAACCTACATGTTTAGATTACAGACGGTTGGGTGCCGTCCACGTTTAGTCCTTTAGCCTACTGACAAGAATTATTCCGTTGGAGGACCCTGACTTTCAGGTTCTACTGGATTTCGCTAGTGTTTTAGAAGGTAATGGTTATCCTTATAGATCATCTTCTAGATCATTAATCTCTTCCCCTGAATTCTTGAGATAATGAGATTTCTTTCAGAAAATCTCCTTACCTTGAACAATTACTTGTTTTTAGGTGGGGAAAATAAAAGTTAGTAACTCATAGTTTCCTTAGGGTATCCTTCAAAGATACACTTATCAGATCTCTGTTGGAGTTTCTATCAGATGAGTCACGTTTCTCATACGGCTCCGCAAACCCAGGACCTTTTAATAAGACAAATTCGGCGCTTTGCAATGCCCATATTTCATATGGAGTCTTATTCAACTTCTTAGTGGGTACCATATTAAGGAAATACAAAAACATGCGGATTCTAAGGCATATTCCCACAAGGATAACGGTTAGAGTAGTAAATTAAAACATAGATCGCACCACAAATATCCAATAATGTATGATTTCTCCTTTCAGATACACCTCTTTGTTGTGGAGTATGTTGGGGATTATACATTCCCAGTATATTTGATTTGAATGGGACAAATGTAAATACATGAATGAAACAAGAATCAACCAAGATGGAAATAAAAAGGATCAACTCGAAATAAAGAAGTCTTCAAAGTATGAGGACTTAAAGTGCAAAAGGTAGGATCTTCTATGTTAATTAGGGATTCTTTGTAAACCTAGGAATCTCTTAAGTATATAAGAGTTCCTTTGTCGTCGAATTAATAATCATCATCCATAGAAAACACAGGAACTTCTCAAATGAGAGTCTGATTACAAGTGTGTCTGTGTTTGATATATTAGTTAGTTAGTACACCATAATTAGTTGGTGTAGCCCCATGTTATAGGTTGGGGTAAATAGGAATCGTTTGAATAAAAAACCTTGTTTGATAATATTGCTTTCTTATTATTCCGCTGCGTGTTCAATATTATCTGTAAAACTATCCTAGATGGGCTAAACGATTTTCTACAGAGTATATGGAGAAGTAAGATTCTGAACTATTCCATTCTCACTTTAGATATATTTAACTTTGGCTGAATAATTCACTACCTCTATCGGATCGAAGCCGCTTTAAATCTTCTTTCCTAGGTTGCATTTCTACTTCATGCTTTGAATCCTTAATTGTTTCAATACCTCATGTTTTTTGTTTAAGTAAATAAACATTATCCATAACGATGAAATCATCGTAAAGGTAAGAATGTACTAGTTACATTTCTTGACACATGTCTAAGTGGTCCGCAGACATCCGTTTTTGTATTAAACAAGTAGATCTGTAGCCCTTTCAATATTTTTATTAAAAGGTTTCTTTGTCATCTTCCCAGATATACAAGATTCGCATTTATCAAATGATTCCTCATCGATATTTTCCAAAAGACTTCACGTTCGAAGCTTTGCAGGCGCAGTCTTGCCATTATGGGCAAGTCTTACAGTGCCAAAGATAAGAAGAAATCCAAGTCTAATTGCTTCTTTTTATTGATGCTAAAAATAGAATTATATTATTTTAGGGACATTGTATTATTTATGGTCAATTTCAAACACACCATTCACAGATATAGCACTAAAATAGAATATGCCATTTAAAGAAACAGAAATTCCTTTTACTGCAATAGTATGGATGAAAACCAAAGATCCAACTAACATGAAAGGGAAACAACACCTATACAATAGAAGGTGCTTAATAACAATTGTTTAATTTCAGTACTAAACCGAATGTGGTAAAACTAAATCAAAACATTCCTATGGCTTCAACAGCTGCTTGTGTTCCATTGCCTACTTGCAGATATTGATCCCCATAAGGACAATTTCTTTCTTCTCTTTAAATCTACAGCGTTATTACAAACTTGATTAACGCACTCCCGTATCTTATACCCAGGATTTTAATTTGTAAGTTAGATTGAATAAATCAATTGCAAATAAGTTAACTGAAAACTGCAGCAACGGGCTCAGGACTTATTTCTTATTTGCTCGCAAATCTTTCGATATAAAGAGGGCAGTTCCTCTTACATATGCCCTAGCATCGTGGCATCGGTGACAAGCTTGATCCTTATTTAGATTCTTCTTTCTCTTCAAAGGATTAGGCTTGGCTTTGGTTGATAAGGCACAAACTTGCTTGTTCTATAGTCTTCCCTGCCTTGACCTTCTTGTTCGTTGTGGATTTTTTTTTGGCTTGTATCTCTACCCCTTTTGTATTGTAAATACTTGAGGATAGGTGCTTTGTCTTTCAAACCTTTTCGAAGTCAATGAGAAGTTGCGTGTAGCTCAGTAAACTGTTCTTACCCACGCATTGTATATTGAATTTTCTACAAAATCACCAAAAAATCCTTGTTAAGGGACCTGTTGATTAAGTTAACAGCCATATCATGGTGTTTGGTTTCCCAAGTGTAGTATTTGGTCCATGATTCTTTCATTTCCAATACCATGCTTTCACTAACGGGTTTTACCAGGGGTCCTGTATGCAACTATGAAAAGGCATCCACAGATCTATGCTTTCTACAGCGGGAGGTTTCTCAAACATTTTTGAAGTTCACTGCAATGTTTGGGGTTGGATAATTTTCAAATCTGCCCTTTGAAGAGCAGGTGATATTTTTCTCAAGCATAATTACTATGCCACATCAGAGTGCTTTTTTTATTCTGCTTTGAATGCTGCTTTTTCGTAGCCTCAATTGCAGTATCAGGGGTTGTCCAAGACAGGCTTTTACAAATAGTCATAGTATTCGCTCACTCTCAAGACAATTTCTTAGCGAGCGACTATAGTCATTGATTTTGGGCCAGTCAGTGTTCACGTTGAAAGAAAGTCTTAGCGCGAAAACTTAAAGTGTTATTTTCGAGAATGAGCCATTTTACAGAAAAAAGTTCAAATTTATTAGTATTTTAGATAATACCTTTTTCAAGAAAATATAATATACCAGGGTAATATTCTTTATAAACATAGTATTTACTTGGAAAACTAGAACCACATTGACATTAACTCATCAAACAGTTGATCTGTTAGTGATGAATGTATTGAAGTTGGTAATTGTCGATCAAGTATTGACAAACATTTTTCAATTTCTAGGATATTTATGGGATTTAATTGCTAAAACTAGTGCATTTGTAAATTGTTTCATCCCTTACTTAATGCCTTGAGTTGTTAGATCTCACTAAGTAACTCAATTAAAGTCTTTCAACTAAGAACGCAAACTCATCATGGAGGTTCTCTCAATCATGTTCAGTTTTTCTTTCGTTACGATATAGTCCAAGGTCTCACTTGACTTAATCGCAATTTCAAGTGTCCTTTAATTAGATGGCATTAACTTAGGTTTAGGGTATTAATATTTTTGTTATGTGAATCAAAATTATGTATGAAGAACATGCCATACAACTCCATAGCATATGTTTAATAAAAAACTTTTTATTAACTTTTAAGGTGAAGATTAAATAAACAAAGTGTGGTTGAGGCATTGGATGAACCAATTAAAGAAGTGCCCACAATTATCGTCCACACCGTACTTTTGCATAAGTCTTTCAACTTAGTGTTTCGGATGTGGAAATTGAGGCAACATTCAAACCTTAAGTAATTTTGTACCTTTAAACAGTCATAGGTAACTCCTAATTTGAAGGCACAAAGCAAGCCGAGAATTCGGCCAGCTGTGAAGCTTGACTTCTTCTTTAGTGGGTTAGACCAGCGACGCGGTAAACTTTCCCACCAGTTTGTTCAAAAATTGATGAGCCTTTTCTAACCATTTTAGTACGGAAATTTACCAATCAACTTATTTAATCTTCAAAACAATTTTTAATATATTGATTTAGTTTGTTTTCTTTGAAATTTAACCCTTTTTAGTTTCAGATTCGGTCATTTTAATAAAACAAAAAACAAGTAATTAAAAATAATTGACTAAACAATAAACACATTAACAATTTATATGCATTAAAGTTATATCCAATCAAGGAAACAATTATATAAGTCTTTTCCCGAATTTTAGATTTATGTTACTTTAAAATTAATTGGTCAAAATTATACACGTAACAAATTACTTCATATATTCTCATGATCTCATGATAAACATGTATGTTTGCATGGATCCACACAATACACATAACAAATATCCCGTAAGGATCGTAACCCACGTAGATGTCATAACAATTTAATCATGTATATTAAACCTCTTTAATCAAAACATGTACTTTAGGGTTTCATATATAAAAAATTTCGAAAAAAATTTTATAAAACCCCTATTAAAATCATGTTATTTTTCGTCAATACAAATTATTAGTTATTGATTTTGGTTTCGGTATTATCAAACATGTTAAACTGGCTTGATACCACTAATGGTTTATACTTTCATAACAAAATACTATTAAAACCACAACATCAAAGCATAGAATAGCGGAAGCAAATAAAGGAATCAATAACATGTTTGAATAATTAACGAATTAGGGTTATACCCTTTTGATTTTAGCCCCGAACAGAATCAAATTGCTTAGGATTATCTCCAAGAACCACTAATTAGTGTTTATACGACAAAACAATCCAAGGAACATCTAAAGGATGATTGTATCAGATTTGTACAAACGCTATGTATCGAGTGATAACCATTCACTAGCTTGTTAACAGTAGGCGTTTTTTAAACGATCGATTCGATTCGGATCAACCAAAGGTTTTATGATTGGGTCGAATGTGGGACAAAAGTTGTGATAGAGTTTAGGGATTATTCTCTCTTTCACCTTCCATTATATGTGTTTAATAGGCACCCTAACCTAATACTGTGATTGAAACAAGTAATATCAATCATTAATTAGGCACATCAAATATGTAACATCAATTGTGTAACATCAATTCTTTATTTATGTAACATCTAAATTATGTATCATTATGTAACACAATTATGTATTATGTACTTATCCTTACCCTTATGGTGTTAGTCTTTTCCGTTACAATAATACTTATACGACCGTTAATCGTTCTCGGTAACGTGTAAAATTAACAAATATATTATTTATTAATTGTTAACTCGTAGTGAGTGCAATCTCGTGATCTTGAGTTCGATCCTAACACACATCTATTAATTTATCATTCATAAACTAACATTTTATGTGTGATTGAGAAAGAAGTGAAGCCTCTTATTGGTACTCTTTGGAAAACTTCATTATGTCTTTGGAACCCTTCAGTTAGGCGCAAACTAAATGTACCTAATCACCCTTTTGGATGTGTAGCACTTGGATTTGATTTTGACGCAGTAACAGATGATTACAATATCATAGGCATGCCATTATGTAAATATAGTGGAGTTGCAAAATTTTCATTTATGTACTCCATGAAGACAAACTCATGGAATGCGATTCATCTCCCTACTACATTTTTTTATGATGTCGTCAAGTCACCCCCGTGTTTTGTCAACCGAACATTACATTGGGTGGTTAGATATCAATATGAGAATATAGACATCCATCATTGTAAATTGACATTCAATTTGAGTACTTGTGTTTATGACATGATTTAGTTGCCGCAACCAAGTTGGGTAATGGTACATTTAACAATCATCAAAGGTTGTCTAGCTGTAATATCCAACGATGGTCATGATAATTGGATATGGGTGAGAAAAGAGTATAAGAATATGGCATCTTGGTCCAAGCCTTACAATTTTACGAATCCTAATTCCAAAGGAGCAGATAGTATCTTCGGGTTGACCAACCATGGTGATTTCGAAAGTTATAATCCCGAGACTGGAGTTCGTTCTGTTGGGTTTTACGATCTAATTAACCATTAAAGATCACGAGTACGCAGCGGAAAACATAAACACGTATAGACAGGAATTAATGAAGAACAAGAACATGGGGTTGAACCCTAAAATATAATCTGATATAATAAAATGGAGGGTTGAATGTTTTACAGCGATTCCTAATCTATATATAATGAATGAAACGGTGTGAATAAGAGACGTGATGGTTCAGAGAAACCAAACAACGTATCTTTTCATCCTTTAATAACCGTTTGTAACCAACTAAACCTAATGGGCCTAAATATCTAAATGTGCAGGCTGTGTAAAAAACGAGTCCATGGCCTTTTCCTTCTTCTGGTGTGTCGTTTTCCAGCCAAACACAGGAATAACATGGTTGTTACTCCTTCACAAAGATTAAATGGATTATGTTTTTCCAACATATTCCCCCCTAATCTGTTTAATCTTTGTGTTCTTCCAATCTTCTTGTTCTTGATCATCTTGAAGTTTCAATCTTCATTGGCAGTATGATGTATGCATTAGTTTGTGCTTGCCTTCCTCTTCCTCCTTCCAAATGCTCGACTCTTCCTTTCTCTTTTGCAGCCAACGATCCATCCATGTTACCATCTCCGTGGTAATCTTCGAAGCGCCTAATGCCTTCGTATCCTCCAGTGGGATTCCTCGATGATCTTGCTGCCTTATAATGCGAGACAAGGGCTTCCAAATAGTCAAGGTAGCATCTTTGGATCTCTATTCCATCGGATCTCATTAATCTAGGATTTAGATCCCAGGGGGAAACCTCTGCAAGCGCTTAAATTTCTGCAAAATGAATACCAAAATCTTTGAGTCAGCCTTCATCTTACTTTTTTTCATAAAAAAAAAGGCATGGATTTCTTTTTCCTTCTTTTATTTCCTTTAATCTTTGTGTTCGCTGAATTTTTGTATCCATGTAGGTTTTTTGAATGTTGGTTGAACATTGAATTTGAGTGTGGTTGATCTTGGGGCTCTGATCGCCACTGATAAGCATTGATATGCCGATTTCCACAGGTCTTTGATGATCTCCAGGATCGATTTATGATCAAACAACATCATGATAATCATCATATATTAATCAGGAATTAATGAAGAACAAGAACATGGGGTTGAACCCTAAAATATAATCTGATATAATAAAATGGAGGGTTGAGTGTTTTACAGCGATTCCTAATCTATATATAATGAATGAAACGGTGTGAATAAGAGACGTGATGGTTCAGAGAAACCAAACAACGTATCTTTTCATCCTTTAATAACCGTTTGTAACCAACTAAACCTAATGGGCCTAAATATCTAAATGTGCAGGCTGTGTAAAAAACGAGTCCATGGCCTTTTCCTTCTTCTGGTGTGTCGTTTTCCAGCCAAACACAGGAATAACATGGTTGTTACTCCTTCACAAAGATTAAATGGATTATGTTTTTCCAACAGACATTGAAATCTTTGTATCAAGTAATATTATACATATACTTGTTATGGAGCAAGTAAGCCCAAGACCCCAAAGTCCCAAACAGTATGATGTATGCATTAGTTTGTGCTTGCCTTCCTCTTCCTCCTTCCAAATGCTCGACTCTTCCTTTCTCTTTTGCAGCCAACGATCCATCCATGTTACCATCTCCGTGGTAATCTTCGAAGCGCCTAATGCCTTCGTATCCTCCAGTGGGATTCCTCGATGATCTTGCTGCCTTATAATGCGAGACAAGGGCTTCCAAATAGTCAAGGTAGCATCTTTGGATCTCTATTCCATCGGATCTCATTAATCTAGGATTTAGATCCCAGGGGGAAACCTCTGCAAGCGCTTAAATTTCTGCAAAATGAATACCAAAATCTTTGAGTCAGCCTTCATCTTACTTTTTTTCATAAAAAAAAAGGCATGGATTTCTTTTTCCTTCTTTTATTTCCTTTAATCTTTGTGTTCGCTGAATTTTTGTATCCATGTAGGTTTTTTGAATGTTGGTTGAACATTGAATTTGAGTGTGGTTGATCTTGGGGCTCTGATCGACAACTGATAAGCATTGATATGCCGATCTTCAACAGGTCTTTGTGAATCTCCAGGATCGATTTTATGATTCATACAACATCATGATTATCATCATATAATTAATAAGGAATAATGAAGAACAAAGAACATGGCGGGTTGAGACCCTAAAATATAATACTGATATAATAAATATGGAGGGTTGAATGTGTTACAGGGCGGGGGGGATTCTAATCTATATATAACTGAATGAATACGGTGTGAATATGAGAACGTGATGATTCAAGAGAAACCCTAACACGTATCTTTTCATCCCTTATTAACCGTTTGTAACCAACTAAACCTAATGGGCCTAAATATCTTAATGTGCTGGCTGTGTAATGAGAGTCCATGGCTTTTCTTCTTCTGGTGTGTAGTTTTCCAGCCAAACAACAGGATAACAAGGAGCAGATAGTATCTTCGGGTTGACCAACCATGGTGATTTCGAAAGTTATAATCCCGAGACTGGAGTGCGTTCAAGACTCAAGAGTTCTTCAAATTCTTCTTTCACTATCGAAATGGATATGTGTGTGGGAAGCCTTGAATTGCTAGACAACGAGGCTTGGTAAACATTTAGACTACTTGTCATGGGGACAAACCATGTTTTCTCGAGGTATAAGAACCTTGCTTGTGCCCAAATTTTGCTAATCTACTAGATACCATAACAGTTGATGATTGACCATTATTGGTTCCCATATCTTTTCACTTATTTATAAACTTTGTGATTTGCAATTACTGTTTTTGGTCATAAAGGTGCAAGATGAATTGTAACTTCAGAATCACTATGATAGATCTATATCATGTTTAAGGAAGTTATTGTTTTGTTTGTGCTTTTGACTTCTCAATGTCGAATATGTTAAATTTTTTAGAAATTAATTAAAAGTATGGCTTTGCGGCTTTGCCTAGCCGTATCGAAGTGTAATTAAGGTTCTCAGTCTCTTGGCATGGCGAAACTTATAGTGTAGAATGCGTGTGTGACTTTACCTTAAAAAAAAGATTGCCAACAATTTATTTTGTGTAGAAAAGCAGCAATATAATAAGTGTAATAGTAGGCATATCTGGAGCTAATTAACTGGTGATGGTGTGGCTAACCGGCGGCTGTCGGACTGGCCGGTGAACGGTGAAGCTGGCCGAGAGACATAGAGTTTCATTTGGAATGGAGATAGATGGTGCATTTGGATTTTGTTCCTCTTCTGACCCAATGTGGGTTAACAAGATCACATGCACAATATATGACTCACACTTCTTGAAACATCAGACTATGTTTATTGTTGAAGTTCATTAACCGGGTTAAGAGTACAAATCAAATAATAAATACATAATATAATTTTAAGTTGGTACAAAATTTAGAAAGAAAATGCAACAATCTGGTCATCAACCTGATCATTTGGTGACTTTCATTTTTCTGACTCAATATAATGTCATAATGGTTATGCATATTATTATTTTTTTAAATATTATATGTTACGTTAGGTTGTTGATAAATGGTAAAACATTGAGAATGATTATATATATTGATTTTATAACTAAAAGAATAAGAAAATAATGTCTGTCTATATATTATAAAAGATTCCGTCTCCTATATTAAATGGGAAGTCTTAATGACTTAATTACTTCATCAAGTCTTAAAGTTTAGCCCTCTTAACATCAGTAGTCATCAGGTATCCAATAAATTGAGTTCATTAATCTTTTAAAGTAACAGTGGTCCATGAATCGATTCAATTCCTTTTGTGTTCAACAACATTGATTAACTTTTTAAAAAGTCTTTTCATATCTCCATGCGAGGCATATATAACCTCTACGTACTAGTATGTGTAAAATCTCATTCATTTCTTGCACTACTTGTTAAAGTAAAATATCGTACCTTGAGTCTAGGGTGCGTTCCCTACCCTCTTGGTGAAGTATCCTCTTGAATTACCTGAAAGTAAGAAAGAATACCCGTTAACTCGCCCCGGGTGTTGACCCAGGACCAAGCTCGGGCGTGAGAGTAAGTATGTGAATATGAGCCGAAGGGGCTATATATGGGAGCCGAGGAGGCTATAGTAATGAGTGTGTATGTGTGTGCAGTAAATGTTGTGTTTTGAATAGTAAATACGAGGGTATTTATACTAGTCCGAACGCTGTAGAGATGTACGGTTTCTGGCATGTAGGTGACGACCCTTTCGTCATGTCTCTATCGCCTGTGTCTTAGATGGTGACATCTCTTTAGTTGACTTCATCGTGTAGTCACTATCTTCCTGTGTTTATGGTGACGTTACCTCTTTGATGACGCTGTCCTGTAGATCTCTGAGATGAAGTCAGCGCTTTGTTGTTTACTAGGCTGACGTCTCATACCCGTTTGAAACTTCGTGGCCCGTTCGGACCCTTGTGGCCCTTTCGGACTTGAATAGCTTGCTTTGTCTGGAATGATTCGATTGGGCTTGAGTGGTTTGCTTGGGCTTTATGTGGCCCATTCGGACTATTGGCCTGTCCGGCATATACGCGGACACATACAAATGGTTGGGTTGTGGCCTTTTATACAATATGAAGTGGTCACTCACAATTGCTGTAATAATGTTGTATGATCGTACAAACTCATATTTTTGTGTCTAGATAAATAGATAATATATCTAGTCCTATATGCTGCTGGTAAACATTATAAGTGACCTTTGTGCTGGGTTAATAGAGGATTAGGTTTGCCACCAAGGTATATGCTTTTCTTTGGTGTATCGATGCAGCCAATGTTTCTTTTTTTAGTTTTGTACGTCGAGTAGATCGTCTAGGAGTCTATATTGTACAGTAATCCTGTCCTGTGTCGGGGTTAAAGCTCTCTAACTCCTGTACTCTTTGGGGACTGAACACATCAAGTCATATCCATAAAGTGATAAAGTCCAGATGATACGGTATCTAATAAGGTCAAAAACTCTGCATACTTGTGTTATACTCCAAAGAAAATGACAGCTAGGTGCACTGGATACCAACGGTATGCCAGTGGTACTCCGCATCAGCGCCAACACCACCTCAACATCCATCCAATAACACCTCAATAACTAAAACACCCTCCCCAATAAAAATACCAGTAACATGTTATTCGTACTTATGAGTCCCACAAAAACCTCAGAAAAACCCCCCTCACAAAACAAAAAAACCAATGGCATTTAGCCATTCCGTTGGCTAAGGGACAAATGGCACGAACAGCCAGTGCAGTGTGACCGACGAATGGCTTGCGAACGGCCCCCTGTACCCATCACTCTAACTGCTTTGTTATTGAGTGCCGTGCCAAAGCTTTGCCACTTGAAGCTTCATGATAAAGTCAATACGATACGGAATCCAGTCCTGAAAACTATTGCAGAAGGTACCAAACTGCTGATCTGGGTGGCTCTTCATTACCTCTGATTTCATTGAGGAACAAATGCTGCTACTTGTGCATATAAAACTACTTGCGTCTTTTATTCTTCTAGTAAGAGTTTAGCAACACAGATTGTCCCCTTACGCTACACATTTCGGACACTTGTGAGAGCCGACCACATTCATGTTGTCAAAGTTGAGGAACTTTCAGAAAGATGAAAGAACAAGACATGGTATTGGCATAAAAAACTTGGCAGTCTTTTGCAGGGGTAGTGCCCATGCCATGGACCAAGAAGTGAACCATACATTAGCGGTCTAGTCTAGTTCAACTGTTAAGATCAAGTTTTACACACCTCTATTTGATCACTGGCATAGAATAATATTTATACATTTCAATGCACGAAATGCGATTTCAAGATGAGTGAACAGGTGAATTAACATGCATACTTGACAGAGTTAAAAGGGCTCAAGAAAAGTGATAGGTAACGTAATAGAATTAAAGGAATCATCATCA
>BQNB010038128.1:10349-30974 GCA_026074375.1 Tanacetum coccineum | reverse complement strand
TTATCATTTTATAGTCGTGTCGGGTTAGTTTAGCTAGTCGATGTCGGGACTATAAAAACCCCCTCCATACTTCAATGGAGGGGTGAAGCTCACTTTTGTAAAGTGTAAGTGTGTGTTTTCTCTCTCTAGCACACACTCTTCCCATCTTTTATCCTTTCTCTCTAATAATATGGCTGAACATTTATTTCATTTTATCCAACCTCCGGATCTGTTTTTACCTAGATTTTATACATGTCATTTATTACTTACAAGAAGTCTATGAGAGTGCTCATCAGCTCATCGAAGGTAAGAGGAGGCTTATCTGCTTTTGCAATTCTACTGATCCAAGTCTAAGGAGGTCTGAAATCAATTTGTTTTCCAGTATTCCAATCAGGATCAGGAGTTGAAGGCCTTTTTGGTTTCTTGAACCAATCATGCTTAGAAGCTTCCTCAACATTGGGTTGATCCTCAATGTTACCAAAGTCATCTCCTTGATCTTGTGGCATCTCAGTGCCTGCAGTCTCAAACACTAGTTCCTCTGCTTGTACAGACTTGCCAAATGTTTTCGGCTGAGACCTGGTACCTTTGGATGAGCTTGACTTAGACTCTTTTGATTTAGAGCCTTTTGGAGGTTTAACGTCCTTGCTCGTCTTCCTTTTCTTCAACCATTGGTCTGATCCAGCTGGAGGGTCTTCATCTTTGTCTTCGTCGTCACTGCCTATCTTTAAAGAATACTCTTTACCATAAGAGTCAAAGAGATCCTTGTCGAGCTGATAAGATTTGACCCGTGCATCGTAGAGGTCTCTGTGTTGTTCAGCAGCTCGATACGATTTACTTTTATCCAACTTGTCTAACATGATCTTCTTTAATTCAAACTCAATGAGAGATGCTGCAGCCTCGTATGTCGATTGCGGTTGAGAAGAAGATTTATCCAAAACAACATTCTCAAGTGATTCATTAATAGTGCTTTGGATCATAAGAGTAGCAAAGTCAGATATCTCCTTAGGTAAAATCTGAGGAAGTTGACTTTTGACTTCATCTTTGATAATCTCTTTCACTGATTTCTCAATGATGTCGATGTATTTCTCTTTCTCAGCTTGAGCTTTCTTCTCAAATTCTGCCGTGTATGACTGGAGAGCTGTTTGAGTAGCAAATCCAATTCTTGTACTAAGATGTTCATCTACGATTGCAGGAATTTGTGCGAGGATTTGTGCAGAATGATCAACTTGTTTGACTTGAGAAAGTTCTTGTTCCAAGGCAGACACTCTTTGGTCGAATCCGAATAGGGATGCAAAATTTGGAAGCGCAGGAATTGAGGAGGTCGTTGGTTCTGTTGTTGGTACGGGAGTTGGTGTTGTCATTTGTGGAATAAAAGAGAATGGCTGAATTATTAGAGGAACGGTCGTTGCGGCTATAGTAGAGGTTTTCGGGATAGCTGTTACAGGCATAGTGAGAAGAGGGGGCAAGAGTGCTTGATTCTTCTTGATGAACCTTGACATTCATCATAGAATCGACTTCATTGTCAGCTGGAGGAACATTGTCTAAGTTGAGAAATTTACTAGCAAAGTCAGATGAAACAGAAGAGATTTGCATAGAACCTTCAGTCTTCTGTGTTGTTGTGAGTGTCACATGTGCATCATCTACAACTTGCTCATATGATCTTTCTTGAGAAACATTCTTATCAGCATCAGTCATCTCTGCATCACCTTTCCCTTCTTTTTCACGCTCTGCATCTAACGACTTCACGTCCACATCCTTATACAGTTCATCATACTCTTCTTCATCATCATTGAATTCAAAGCTATCAGGAGTACGTACGTACTCTTCTTCGTGTTCTTCTTCTTCATCATCATTCTAATTGACATTAAGATTCTCATCTTCATCAAAATAAGTCTTTTCACTGTCACTAGCTTATTTGTTATCATTAGCATCACTTTCAACATCATCTTCATCATCATCATCCTTGGTTACTTCATTGCTATCATCATCATTGTAATCATCATCATCACCACTATCTCCCCAAGATTCATTTTCACTCTCGGATAAATATTTGGGCACACTGGGAACCCCTGGTTTAGTACCAGTTCCTTCATCTGTACCACTTGTCTTGTCTTCTTGCTTATTAGGAACCTTTGGTTGGGAACCAACTCCATCACCTGAGCCACTAGCATGAAGCATGTAAGAATCCTTCTTGCTGTTCTAGAGAGCTTCTTTTACCTGAGCAGCTTCAAGTAATGCTGCATTGGAGAGTAATTCCATGCCTTTGCCTCTGTCTGTAACACCCCCAAAATACGGTACGCAACGGAATACAAAATTTGGGGTGCTACTTCATAATACATGCACACGAGTCCCAGTAAACGTTCAAAGATACGTTTATAAAACAATTTCATTTCATTTATATGAGAAGTCAGAGTTACATAGGTCCCAATACCAACGTAGAATTTTAATTCTAAAAGTCTCAACACGACTTGATTTCTAAAAACATTGTTTTGATTATGACACTACTTCATCGAGACACCGTCCTTGATATCCGCGTTCCGTCCCATCCAAGCCATCAACAACACCTAACCTGAGATACATGCTTAAAAAGGTCAACAAAACGTTGAGTGAATTCATAGACTTTACACATAACAATCAGAACGCATATTTGGTTTAACAAAACATATAACATTGCTCGTAGGGCAAGTTATAAAAAAATATGTGATTTCCAACTAAATGAGCCCATGTACCGAAACTTAACACATTCATCCCGTAGGATAAAATAATGTCCGAGAAGTATGCCACTTCTCCTAATACTAACTACAAAATGTCTGTTACAGGGTGCTCACAACTGATTCAAACCCCGGACATGGTTGTCAAACCCAATAGATCTATTTAATGCATTAGCATTCGCCTGCAACTAGGCAACTAACGGTCACACAGTAAAAGGCATATACTCAATAGTGAATGGAATCATATTTAGTATCAAAACATATTGCGTTCTCATTTTCATAAAACAGCAAGTATCCCCCTCGCGGGTTAAAAACATTAAAATAGTTCAAAAGAGAGGCTATGAACTCACCTTGATCCAAGCCGCTGATTAAATAACCGTGATAATCCAAAGACGTCTCAACTCGAACTCAACCGCGACCTATAATTTATGTCGTTCAATTATTATATCGTAAGATACGATCGGATAGTGCACGCATCGCAACTATCAAAATAGTATAAGTATACATACACATGTGATGAGAAATCCACTTGCACGTCCTAGATCCTAAATTTCACGTAATTGAGTTACGATTATTCTCTTATTCATGTTACACGTTACTTAATCGAAAACTTTCTATTTTTGGTAACTTTCTATTTTTGGAAAATTACTATTTTCAGAAAGTTACCATTTTTAGTAGGTCTCGTCTTCTAATTATATTTATAATAATATTTAGTTATCTCGTCGGACTTTCGACATTCAATTTGATTATCGTTTACTCGTATCAGTATTACATTCGAATATTTCAAAAGTTTCTATTTTTAGAATCTTCTTAGTTCATAACAATCGTTAAGTTTAAAATATCACACTTGTAATAATATTAGCGTTTATTATTTTATAACAATCTGACAAGTCTAGTATTAACCTGTTGACTTTCAAAAGTCAACGTTGGACTTTAATTGACTTTGACTTATGTGTATATATATCTATATTATATATGGGGCTACTATGACTGGATTAATATGATTTAGTGACTCAACGCCACCTTAACGATGACATGGTGCAAACAACGATGACATGGCACATATGAGACAATAATTTTAATTAATTTTCGAATTTTTAATTATTTTAGCCTTCAATTTTGAATTTTTGGATTTTTACTTTTTATGGCAATAAATTTTGAATTTTTTTAAAAAATATTGGCAATAGCAAGGTTTGAACTTGTGACCTTTAGTTAATATCTACTCATGCTAACCAACTAAGCCAAGAGGTAATTTATGTTTTACTTTGCAAAACATTATTAATATATTATTGATCTATACTCCATAATTGTTAGCCGTGTATTTATTAAAGTGATGGTCATTAAATATTCCCGAGCCTTGTATAAGTAAAACGTAGTTTACGGGAATTTTATTTAAGCTAGTTGGGCCTAGTTGTCGGGCTCAAGCCCATTTGTATTAAGTCCGGCCCAACACAAAGCCCACAAGAATAGTCCACTCTTGTAACTATATAAAGCCCTCTCCAAGTGTGGAGAGGGTGTTGCTTCTCATTTTTCTTTTCATGATCAAGTAACCATTTTTCTTTTTACTTTCTCTCTCTAAAATATTTTTCTTATTTTTGTGTTCATGGTGATGAAATGATATCATGTAACATGTGGTATCAAGAGCCAAGGTTGGGTTTAGTGTTTTTGTTGTGACAACTTATTTTGCGCTTATTAGATACGGCTTATCTATTTGATTTTTTATCATTCGGATAATGTTTAAAAAAAAGTGATTCTTACATTTTGTTTATGTTTCATTTCTATTTTGTTTACATTTTCTTTTGGGCTACAAATTTTGGGCTTTGAAATTGTAACACCCCTAAAAATTAGGACAACGCAGCGGAATGGTAACATTGGGGTGCAACTTCCGGGCACAAAACACAAGTCACGGAAAACGACCTTAAAATGGACGTTTTAAATAAAGTCATATTCTCTGTTTTTTTTACGTTTTCGTTTTTTTTTACGTTTTCGTCTGTTTTTTACGTTTTCGTCTGGTTTTTTTACGTTTTCGTCTGTTTTTTTACGATTTCGCCTATTTTTTACGTTTTCGTCCGTTTTCGTCGGTATTTTACGTTTTCGTCTGTTTTTTTACGTTTTCGTCTGTTTTTTACGTTTTCGCCTTTTTTTTACGATTTTGCCAGTTTTTTTTACGTTTTCGCCTGTTTTTTTACGTTTTCGTCCGTTTTTTTACGTTCTCGTCAGTTATTATTTATAGTTTACGTCGTCTTTTTTTAATGTTTTCGTACCCCAATCCCCCCCCCCCCCGACACCAACCCCCCCTTCTCTCTTTTCAGTTATTTTTCGTTTGCGTTTGTTTTTTTACGATTTCGCTGTTATTTTACGGTTTTCGTTCTTTTTTTACTTTTTCTGATCTGTTATTTAGTTTTTCGTCTGTTCTTTTATGTTTTGTTGTTTATTTTACGTTTTCTATTTTTTTTTTTTTAAGATTTTTTTCTTTTTTTTTTTTTTTTTTTTTTTGTCTGTTTTATGATTTTGTCTTTTTTTTATGTTTTCGTCTGTTTTTTAACGATTTCGCCTGGTTTTTACGTTTTCGTCTGTTTTTTAACGTTTTCGTCTGTTTTTTACATTTTCGTCTGTTTTTTTACGTTTTCATCTGTTTTTTTACGATTTCGCCTTTTTTATAAGTTTTCGTCCGTTTTTTACGTTTTCGTCTGTTTTTTTATGTTTTCGTCTGCTTTTTTAAGTTTTCGTCTTTTTTTTTACGTTTTGTCTGTTTTTTTTACGTCTGCATCTTAATATTCGTGATAATCGTATTATTTTCTGATCAGATTGTAAATTCTACTACATCATAGTTGTAATTTTTCTACATTAATCAATTGTATATTTTCTGCATAATTGTAAATTTTTACTCATAAATTGTATATTTTACTACATCACATTGTAAATTTTACTGCATTAAAATTGTATATTTTACTGCATCATAGTGCAAATTTTACTGCATTAAATTATACTACATTAAATTGTATATTTTATTGCATCAATTGTAAATTTTTACTAATTTAAATTGTATTCTTTTACATGCAACAGATTATAAATTTTACTACATCACAATGTAAATTCTTATTGCATTAAATTGTGTATTTTACTTGCTCATAATGTTATTCAAATTTTATTTTTTACTGCATCACATTGTTAAAGTTTTAGGCCATTAAAAATTGTATATATTTTACTGCATTAAAAATTTTACTACATCACAGTGTAAAGTTACTGATTGAATTTGTATATTTCACTTCTCACAATGTAAATTTTTAATGCATTAAAATTATAAATTCTTTACTGCATCACTATGTAAATTTTATTGCATCACAGTGTAAAATTTACTGCATTAATTTGTAGGATCATCATAGGTAACAATATAGTTCGTCATGTTAAATAATACACTCACTAAATTATTAACTGTGATGCACTAAGAAAATAACAATTTATTTTGTTAGTTACTGCATTACGATGTATTTTGTTAGTGCATTACAATTAAAATGCTAGCATCACACTTAAAATGCTAGCATCACATTGTATATTTTACTGTATTAAATTGTATATTTTACTGCATCAAATTGTAAATTTTACTGCATTACTATGTAAATTTTACTGCATCACAGTGTTAAATTTACTGCATTAAATTGTATATTTTACTTTATCATATTGTAAATTTTACTGCATTAAATTGTATATTTTACTGCATCATAATGTATTTTGTTAGCGCATTACAGTTAAAAAAGTTAGTACATCTCAGTTAAAAAAGTTACTGCATCACAATGTATTTTGTTAGTGCATTAGAGTTAAAAAAAGTTAGTACATCTCAGTTAAAAAAGTTATCGCATCACAATGTATTTTGTTAGTGCATTACAGTTAAAAAAGTTAGTACATCTCAGTTAAAAAGTTACTGCATCATAATCTATTTTGTTAGTGCATTACAGTTAAAAAGGTTAGTACATCTCAGTTAAAAAAGTTACTGCATCACAATGTATTTTGTTAGTGCATTACAGTAAAAAAGTTAGTAATGATTTAATATCTACAAAGTACTTATTTCAAAAAAAAAACTAATACATAAATCATGTTGCTTTAAGAGTAGATCCTCTCATCCCATCTTTCTATGGCTCAAATCGTTGCTTGCTTTTCTTCGGTGAGCATGAGATGAGAACTTGTCCATTTACCAAATAGGTGTTTCCACTTTTCAACCAACCGATCATTATCACCTAAAGAAAAAAAACTAAAAAAGTAAGAATCTAATACTACATAAAGTGAAATAAAAATTTATACTGTGATGCACCAAATATTTACACTGCGATGCACCAAATAAAAATTGACACCCTGCTAGTACTTGAATGTTCCGTTTAAATATTTGTAAAATTCAATGTTATAAATCTACTGCATCACAATATATAAATCTAGTGCATCACAATGTTATCTATTGCATCAGAATGAATAATCTACTTCATCACAATATATCATAATGTATTTTGTTAGTGCATTACAGTGAAAAAAGTTAGTACATCTCAGTTAAAAAATTTACTGCATCACAATGTATTTTGTTAGTGCATTACAGTTAAAAAAGTTAGTACATCTCAGTTAAAAAAGTTACTGCATCACAATGTATTTTGTTAGTGCATTACAATGAAAAAAGTTAGTACATCTCAGTTAAAAAGTTACCACATCACAATGTATTTTGTTAATGCATTGCAGTTAAAAAGCTAGTACATCTCACTTAAAAAGTTATTGCATCATAATGTATTTTGTTAGTGCATTACAGTGAAAAAACTTAGTACATCTCAGTTAAAAACTTACTGCATTACAATGTATTTTGTTAGTGCATTACAGTTAAAAAAGTTAATACATCTCAGTTAAAAAAGTTCCTACATCACATTGTATTTTGTGAATGCGTTAGTGTTAATTAAGCTAGTACATCTCACTTAAAAAGTTAGTACATCTCAGTTAAAAATCTATTTTGTGAGTGAATAATGGAACCAATCGGATCAGCCACGGCCCAGATTCTAACACCTGTTCCATACCTTCCCTTGATGAGAATTGAAAGAAAAAGAACCCGTTTTGTAATTTAACGCGTTTAAGACCAAATTTGGCCCAAGTATTTTTAACATAATTCTCCACCAGATGGTATGCAAGTCTTTTCCCAATGAAATATCCGTATAAGGATTTTAGCAATATTAGGTAACCTACTTTTTTCAAACGCCTCTAAAGGATTATTACTATGCACACCTTCACGGGACGCGCTGTTGTGAAGTTTCAGAGATTTTGACCATCTTTGAGCAGTTTGTTGCTTTACAATTATGTTTATAGTTCCTTCTGCAAGCCTCAATCGAATTCTCATTGGCAAACCCAACAAAAGAATTCAGCTTCCCATCGTTATTAGAATACACCGGTTTTGCGTGGGACAGAACCTGAACTCCTTCATCATTCTGAGTACTATTTATGCACTCACCATCAGCTTCATCAGCTGCATCAGCAGTAAAACCAGCTGCAATATCAGACTTTGTAACGGCTGCAGCATACCCAATGCATGTTTCGGCTGCATCAGCAGGTATACCACCTGCACTATGAGTTTTTAACCCTTTGTTACTTCCGTTTATAAGGATAGATTTTAAAGTTCTTCGTCCCGCATCAACAAGACCATCGTCTACCCCATCAGTTACCCTTTTCTCGCCGTGAACCATCTCGGAATCAGGTCCATCATTTCCATCATTCGGTGTATCAAATTGAACGCATCTTACTGCCTTCCTTTGATTACCATTTTCCTACACATTTCCCATCAATATTCTTTATCTTAGCAGCTAATCCACTTAACAAGGACCCCGATGTATCCTTTTCATCCAACAGTGAATCATTCATACCTCTGGATCCGTCATCTTTTTTCTTAACCTTAGAATTACTAGTTAAAAACCCCCTCTCCATTAGTAAACAAAACCCACTACCAGACACCTCCTAGATCACACACAAATTAGGATCAAATGATATAACCCATGACCGAGATCAAACGTACACAACAATAACAAATATCAAAAAATGAAGCCCAGACCAATAACCAGATGCACCAACTAAAAGTGCAGCAACAATGGAGATAAACCAAACACGCGACAAACCCACACACTAAAAACCCAATGGACTACCAGCACGTTCACGATTCAGGATAAAACTCAATGATAATAACCCAATCCCAGACTAGATCAATTATTGTAGAAGATTAATCCGATGAGTGTTGTGTATAGGTTTAACAACCACGCCACAAACCCAAACTGAAAGAACCTAAAGTAAGAATTGAAACACGACCATATTCTATCTCAAACTCCAGTATATATTGTGGAAGTTGAGTGGTCTTGCCACATCCAGTCTCTCCAGAAATGATAATCACCTATCGTTACAAAGTAATTCTATAAACAAGTATCATATATTTATGGATACATAAACCCATGATCTCTTCCTAGTCCGGAAATAAAACCGACACTTATTTAATAACTGATACACAAATTTAATTTTCAGATTATATAGTCTCAAGAAAGTATGATCCTGTAGAGAAACCTGATACTGAGCAATTGCTTGGAGCAGCCTTTCCTTCTCTCTGAATGCAGGCAGAGACATACGTCCCTGCAGCATCTTCTTGCCTTCTGGTGATTCCTGCAGATACATCAGACAAATCCTTTAGAAATAAAGTCGACGCAGAAGACTATAAGCTACATATCTCAACAATAAAGATGTGATGACCAGAAACTAGTCACACACCAATATTTTTTGAGTGTATTTGTACATTAGTGACTCTTAATGCAGCAACTTATTTTAACCATACAGTACACAGGAACAAGTTACCATCAACATTGACCTGCAAGAATTATATACTTCACCATTTCCATATTGCTTCAATCTCTAGTTGTGGGCATTAAAGATAAAAAAATTATTAGATGTTTATATGATATCAAAATTGAGTGATTTTGACATATCCAGACTTGTAGGAATGTTAATCATTCACAGTGCAGTAAAGATTGACAAGTATAGAGGGAAAAAACTAAGCGGCAAGTGCAGAACAACACCAACGTAAGATTTAAAAGCTCGTCCTGCTTTTATAATGTTAGACAGGGACCTATTTATAGTAAATATAATCAAGGATCTTCTATTTTGTTGGTGTTTATTAAAGAGGTTAGTATTCAAATAGCTATCCACACCAGTATGTTAGTGCTTACTACTGCTCCTTTTAGTATCATTTGTTGATAGCAAAGGTTTGTCGCCTCAGTGTTGTTTAGAAATTAGTGTGTGCCAAGACCTTTCTGCTTATAAATTGGTTAACAATAACTGCATTATAAATACAAACACCTTTTTTGATGTCAATAACCCAACGCGTGACCTAATCAAACCATGTAAGCCACAAATAAATTCCTACTGCATCAATGTTTTAAACCAACTGCATTATGCATAGAAATACACATACCAACACTTTTCCACATGTCAAACACTCTATAGGTGACCAGGTCGAATCTTATAAGGCACAAATAAAAACCTAATGCATCATTGTTATATGCCAACTGCATTATAAAAACAAATACACATACACACCTTTTGACATGTAAAACACCATATGTGCAACCTAATCAAACCTTATATTCAACAAATAACCACCTGTTGCATCGTTACTATACTCTAATAGACCTTTTCTAATTGAATTATAACATCAGATTATTGTTGACGGCAAGATTTGTAGTTTTTGTGAGTTAGTTTCACAAAATTTCATTATACATTCAAATAAAACTATAGCATCAGAATTATAATAACCTACTACCTCAATAATTCTATTACCTTTTCTAATTGAACTAAATAAATAAAACACGATGTCGATTCATCTTAATCGATCGATTTTAGAGTTATGGATCAACTTACATGGAGGTTTATACCGATGTCGATTCGTCTTCATCGATCGATTTAATGCAGAAACGATTTAACATAATTAGTGTGTGTAATTATTGTGTGAAACTAGTGTGTGAAATTAGAGTGAAACGTGTGTGAAATTTGGTGGAAAATGATAGAAGAGGAACCTGGGTTTTCTTCAGATGGGGGAAAATGGTTCGTCGGTGTATTTGGTAGATTCTGTTAGTTTCTTATTTGACCTTCAAGTTCGCAGTATTTACAAAAATGCCACTCCGCATTTTTGATCTTGCAAATCTAATTCTACGGTGGAGATGCCTTCCTAGGCTTTTTATTTTAAGGGGGCTTCTCATTATATCCCATCTCTATATATATTATATTATATTATATATATATATTACTATCTGACCCGCTCAAAACGACCCATTATATCACATTTTCACGACTCGGACTTAAAAAAGATTTTATGCAAAACGACATTTCGGACAACTTTTTAGTTTTAGACGAGACTTGAAACACAACAAAAAATGACCAAAATGCCCCTGTAAGTTTCTGCAAGAACTTGTGGCATTTTAGTAAAAGTGCAGATTTTGACCTTGGGTTTTGACCGGTTATTACTCGATTTTAAAGCTAGCAAGCCTCGCGGCAAAGTTAAACATCATTCCGAGCAACTTTTGTGTTTCGCCGAAAGGCCGTAACTGACTCGAAAGTGCTCAAAATGAGCGTTTAAATTCCTGTCAACAACTAGTGATTTTCCAAAATGCTGAATTTTTACACTTAAAATGTATATCTCGTTTTCGCTCTAATTCATTGTTTATTCGTTTTAGCTTAGTTTCTTCGTTATTAGGAGGTTAGAAGCTCCATTTTAGCCCAGAAACAATCGTCTACGCAAGCTTTATCATATTTGCTAATCTCACAAAATCCGATATTCCAAAATCTCAGTCTTCGTTTTCCTGCAAAGTTTTTGCCAAGCTTAATATTTACAGAAAGTGCGCCAAACTTATTTTTTGCCTAAAATCACTCACGCACATCTCAACGGGTCCCTATAATCCATTTAACTGTCAATCCAAATTATGAACCATCATTACATCGACGACGCAAAGATTCTTATAGATTTTCATCACATGCGCAACAGATATAATTAAGTCATCTGACCGGCAAAAACGAAACTCAACTAAAAAAGAAGGCTCACAAGCATATTGTCGCAAGTTCAGCCGCGGCTAGAGGAACACTTTGTTCTTGTTCCTTTTAGGCCGCGACTTTTTTTTTTTTTTTTCGGGTAGCAAACCAACCAAAACAAAGACTAACTCAACCCACCTCAACCCAATCACTAAAACTAACCCATGTTATTATTCCACAATTAATCACATTTGGTGTGTCTTCCCTTAGGTTCGCGAACCACGACCAAACCTAAAAGCCCCATATTTCACACATCCCCAACCTTCTCTAAAGTTTTTAAAATTTCACCCACTAACTCTATTTTGTAATTCAATCAACCCAAACCTTCCTATTTTTATGAAATCTTACCTGATGAAGAAAACATTTTTGCACTGTGTTATTTTTCACCATGGATGCAATTCAAACACGTAAACAAATATTGGATATTTAGAAATCAAAACCCCAAGTTAGGGGTGTTTGGTGTTCGTTTGAAACCCCAAAAAGAAAAGGGAGAGACAACAATGTCTTTCCACTGATTTTTTGATTCACCTAATATTTTATGAGTGATGTTTGGCCTGGGTTTTAATGATCACAATTGAAAACGGTTTTTTGAATGTGTGTGTATATGAGGGTGGTCGGACGAGAAGTGCAAGCCAAAGGAAGCTGAGAGAGAAATATACTTTTTGCGCTCATGTGTTTTGTCTTGCATAATCTATAAGAACATGGTACAATTGACGCAACAAAGAGGGTAATCATTGTGAGCATGGAACGTGTCAAACTTAAACAGTTGCCCCCTACCCACCCCCCCCTCTAGTCCCCACCGGTTCCTGCTCCCCGTAAGTGATACCTCGGATCCCCTTGCGGTAGGGGAGCTAGGTCATGCACACTCAAACACACGACACACAGCACACACACACAACACAACACCTATAGTATATATATATATATCTAGTATATATTTATATTCGATCAATTATTGTGATATAATATATGGATTTTTATTTATAGCAATTACTAGTGTATAATTAAGTCAACGTGACACTTAAGTAAAAATGTAAACGTTAAACGCGAGTTTGGCCAAGTTCAAGCAACAAAGACGACAAGGTTCGAAAAATAATAATTTACGACCATAAAAATAATAACGGGATACGTCGTAAATTTTACGATGCTTAAAATGATTAACGAACGTGCGGTCAAACGTTGACTCGCGAAACGTCAAAAATAAAAATTTCTAATTTCTGTTCGAAATAAAATACGAAAATAATTATTCTCAACAAATAAAGTTTTAAGTGTCGACGTTCGTTCTTACGAATTTATAAAATAATAATTATGACGCCGAATTCACGATCGTCATACGCGTCAAAAAACTTCGGGTTGTTACATTCCACCCACCTTAAGGGAACGCCGTCTCGGTGCTCGTCCTTTCTTACTTGTCTTAATTTCTCTTACGGTGAGACGACTTCCTTAAGATTGGAAGGTCTCACGTGCTCGAACGCAAAGATCACACGCTATAATACTCGCCTTGACTATTCCGAACAGAAGTCAATGAAACAAATGATAATTCATATCAACAAAAATAAAAAATATAATCACAACTGCTCTTATTATAGGAGACAAAATACGCCACGAAACATATCCGGGAAAACATAAATCGCTTCGTTTTTAAACAAAAGGTCAACCTATCATAGTTTGGTGATCATTCCAACAAAACAAAACGCACTCCGCTACACAAACCGAAACATACGTCGCTAACCAAAACTAAAACATAAGCCAACAGTCGAAACCAAAATACTCATCGATATCCAAAAACCAAAATGCACATATCGCCCTCCCGTTCTCATTTAATAATGCACCACCGGTTGCGAAAAATATTCCGGAGTACATACGACCCCATCGAACGCATTATAGCCTCATTACACAAAATCACATAATTATATAAGCACATAATCGCCTACTCGTCATTTTTAAATGACTTCAAATCTCAAGAAGTGCTTATCCGACGAATCTCTCGTTATTCCAATGAAAGAACTTCAACTCGACGACAAGCTCAACTTTGTAGAAGAACCAGTAGAAGTTATGGACCGTGAGATCAAGCAACTCAAGCGAAGTCATATTCCTATAATCAAAGTACGATGGAACTCTAAAAGAGGACCAGAGTTTACATGGGAACGTGAAGACGAAATTCGTGCCAAATATCCTCATCTATTTTCAATCATCACTTCAAGTTCAATTAAATCTCGGGACGAGATTTCTGTAAGGGGTGGAGACTATAACAACCCGTAATTTTCATAAATGTAAATATCCATCTATTAAGTTAGATGATGTACAAACTATCAATTATATATGAACTCACCTTTTTCAGGGAAATTTTTCGCTTTATTACATTACATTACTTTGCCAATATCTCAATATGCAATATAACCTGCATAACTAAAGTTAACGGGCTCAGGCAACCTACATATGGCAATCCTATTATCATATATATCAAGCAAACATCATAACATATCAAGTCAATATCATAATATCATTATTACAAAGTACATTACTCATATAATATGCCATTGGCAATATTATCTCAAGACGGGCTTTAAACCATTATCGGATGCCCTAAACCCTAATCTCATGGAAGGGTTAACCCCTAAAGTGAATGCACAAGCTACTAAAGAATATGTACAAGCAATATAATATCTCATTTGAAATATAAAATCTCTCCAAGTCAAAGTACAAATCTCTAAAAGCTCAATGTACAAGTCATTAAGCATGATCTCTAAAATAGCCGTTTTACCTCCGTTTTCATTCTAATTTCTTCACCACCACTTAAGCAAGCTAATATACTCATTTTACAATGTATAAACCCTAAATATTCTATTCATAAGCTTTCATACATCTTTTTACACTCAAAACCCTAATTCAAAACCCTAAACCCTAAAACCGAGCTAGTTTCTAAACCATGACCTGTTTCTTGGCTTTTATCCATTGTAAACCCAAACCAACACTCAAATAAGTTGTAAAAACTTATTTTACAATCATATCAATCCTATTCAATCATTATTTCATCATTACTTCATCATTTTACTTCACTTGTACGTAAAACATATCCTAGAAACCCTAAATGTACCTAATTGGTTCATTTAACCCGTTTACTCGTTTTAAACCATTATAATCCCAAATAACCAACAAAGGGCCATTGTAAACTCATAAAATGAGTTTACAAATCATTATCTATCATTAACTTAGCAATGTGCAAGAAATCAAATCCTAGAAAACCTTAACGAATCCAGAAAACCTTAACAAATCCAGAAAACCCTAATTATGCCCTAATAATCATTTTGACCCATTTATTCATATCTACCCATTTTAACTCAAACCACCTATCAATTATTATTATTTATCCTTAATATACTACCTAGGATCAATAATCTATCAATATTGACCCAATATACAAGAAATATAAACCTAGAAAGTCAAGAAAACTCTAAACGAGCCCTATTTGAACCCGTGACCTCATTTCTTCAATTCTAATCCATTTTAACCCAAACCAATTGCTAATATTTGCTAATTACTTTAATACCAGACCTTAACAACCTATTTCATCTATCCTTAATCATTATAAACACAATGTACCTTAGAAAGACTCTTGAAAACCATGTCGAGCCCAAAACTGACCCGCACCCTTTCTAACTTCATTTTGACCCACTTAAACTCTCACCATGTGCCAATGACCACCCAAGATACCTTATAGACCCTTTATATCAGCTTACCCAGCAGCTTTGACCACTCCATGGTCAAGAATGAAGGCACCATGTGCTTGTTTTTGCTCCATTCAGCCGCGGCAGCAAAGGGGGAATCCAACACATCTAAGCTACTCCTAGACCTTCCACTCCTCATTTTATAGCCTTAACACATCTCATACTAGCTTGTACATGTGTCTAGATCAGAAATGAGGCCTTGCTTACTCCTCTTGAACTTGCACAAGTATAAATAGAAGCCATCCTTGTTCATTTTTCTTCATCCCCCACTTCCTCCTCTATAACCTTTCATAGTAGCAACTCCTTGCTCAATATGAATTCTAATAGATCTTAAGAAGTCTCAAGTTTAGAAAGGAAGCAAAAGAAACCAAGAAACAAAGCCCGAGAGTCATTATTCTAGGCATACGAAGCCGAAAGTCTTGATTCTGACCCGTTTCCAAGCTATAAGCTCAAACCAGGTTCTCTAAGCTTATATTCTGCTCATGTAACGTTATAATGTTCATATGATCTTGCTAAAATCATAATATAAAGCTTTGAACTCAAAAACCTAAGTGTTATGCCTTTTTGATCCAAAACCGTACACCCGAAACCCTAATTTCATGTTTTTACTTAAACTATTGTTATAATCTATCCTAATAGACTTATATAATGTTAAAATAAGTGCTTTGATAAGTCATGAAAGAAATTGACCTTAAAACCCGTGCGTTTTCATTTTGAAACCCTAATTTGACCCGTTTTACCTTTTAGCTTAACGAATCGTTAAATTAAACTTATGTTGTGTTAAATCTTCATATTTTAGTTTATTATAACTTATAAATGACTATTGAAATGTTAAATTAAGCTTGCATGACAATTTGGACATGTTTATAATTAAATCCATGCAAAGGGGTATATATCGTAAATTTCAAAAACTTATAACGTAAAAGGACAAAAAGTGTCATTTTATCCAAAGTTATAACTATAGGGGTCTATTATGTTACTTTTTAAAGTAGAAGTTTACTTGGTAATATATAAAAGTGTGAAGGACCAAAGTCGTAAAAATGCAAACCCTAGGGGTCTACTTGCAATTTTCCAAACCCCAGGGTCTAAAATGTAACATTTTGAAAAAGTATAAAATCATATTCAAAACATTACCAGACATAACTTTAATTAACGCTCCTCGTGCTTAACATCTCCAGATATTGAATAAAATGCTTAAAACTGCTTATGTTCTAATCCTTATATCATTCATCATCGATGTGCTTTCAAAAATCATGTCCCGGATCCATATCATACCCAATACTAGGGAAGCTTTCATATAAAAGAAGTTTCATCTTGGTACTACGTTCTGTCTGAGTTGTTGGGTTTACGATTTAAAGTGCCCTAACTCCACAAACGTTTACTGAATGACTTCTAAACTATGATGGCCCGAACGGTGTTATGATAATTTTTATATCAAAACCAACATCGATATCCAAAAACTTATATATACAATCAAACTAAGACTTGCCATATATTAACCCAGGTTGTCTGTGATTGCCGTGTTGAAGCCGTTACTTTCATCCCTATACATTAGCTATCAATTTCCCTATAACTGTTCAGGTGAGTTCATAGCCTCGCTTTTCAATTATTTTATAAACCCGCGAGGGGGATACATGCTATAAACATGAATGCAATTATTTCTACATGCTATTTCAATTTACTATTGCCTAAGTAACTGCTTTGCCTTTAAGTCCCCATAATCATGAACCGTTAATTACTCTCCGTAGTAAGCGCGAATGTTGTGAATATATATATTTGGGTTGGACTCCCCGTTGGTGTATCCAGTAACGATAACCAATTGCACATCATTAGAAATCACGCGGGTATTTTGGCAAAGGTGCCCGCAGGGGCAATATTATCATTATAACCTAAGGCATCGGATTCATGAGCTAATGGCAATAATAAATTATGTTTTCAATACTGGGTGTATATCAACGTAACCCAAATATCGCATTTGCATTCAAATTATATTACTTAAACCTATGGATTCACTCAACCTTTGTGTTGACTTTTATCATTTATCTCATGTAACTAATGGCACGGAGAGACGAGGACACCGAAGCTGAAAAACCGTTATCATTCAAAATGTTGTAATTCTAGATTCTGAAACCTCTCGTTTGTACAAACTCTGATGAATAAATGAAAGATAACTTACTTTCAAAATAGAACTCTTTTTGAATCGTTTTCTCAGGTTATGAACTGTTGTACCCTTGAAGTAATACCCAGATTACCTCCGCTGGCAATGTAAAAATGGGGGTGTTAATATTTGGTATTAAGAGCCTACGTTATTAGAGAACAAGTTAAACCTAACTATAACACTATTCTTTTTCCATCCAAGAAATTCTCCGTGGCCGCTATATCTCCCGGAATGGTATGTAAAGGTACATAACTATTATATTACTAGATAAATAACTTATATTATTTATCACTGGATTATTAACAGAACGATGTCTTCCCCGAATCGTATTATTTCTAATTTGGAGGATGCCTTTTCTTCCAATTTCCCAATCCGAGCTTCCACCAATTTCTCTGGATTATTCTGGCCTCTCCAAGAAAAACCTACTCCAGTGCTTCCAATTCATTTGGGAATTGTCCACTAACTTTTATCAACTCATCTCCTGACCGATCCATACCAAGAAGTTATAGAAGCTTTCTACAATAAAAACCAACATCCAAATATCATACCTCCTAAAACTCAAGAATTCTTTCTCCCAGAAGGACTCCTTTCACCAATGCAGTTATTTCCATCTACCCCATCCCAACCTCAAGCTCTTGAGATTGGTGAAACTTCCCAGAAATCAGCTATCAAACATCATGAAGAGCAAATTCAGGGTATCCAATGTTATCTAGAAGAAATCCCTCCTGAACGTTTTGAACAGATTGAAAACGGCATCGAAGGTCTCGGTAAAGGAACAATAATCATCCAACGTGATTTTGACGCCTTAGCAGCAGAACTCCAGCAAGCTCATACTCAGATCACTAAACTCCAGAGAAAGCAAATAGGATCCAACCATAAGATCTCCTTAGCTCGCTACAGAATCGCTGAATTGGCAGAAGTCATCAATGATATGGAAACTCGTCACCAAGAAGACATAGAAAAACTCATGAACTCTATCATCGAACTCCAGAACCGCATTCAGTGATCATCTAGTTTCTAGTTTCTAGTTTAAATTCCAGTCTTTAGCTTTAACCTAGCCCCGAATGTTGGTAAAACTAAAAACACTTGTCAAAATTGATTATGTATTGCAAAAAGTAGATATGAAAGTTTGTTTAAATACAAAGGCAATCCCGTTACCTACCTTGTTGTTTCTTATCACTTTATTCATCTCATCATTATTCATCATTCATTTATCCATCGTACATTCATCATCATACCTTTAGATATCACCATTGTTAAAAATGCTTAAATGAAGCATTATTCTTTAAGCATTTCAAGAATAAGCATTTCTCTTTAATCATTTTAAAGAAGAACAAGCGTTATACTTGTGATATCATTCTTATTACGTGTTATCTTTTGTTGATAGAATGCCTCCAAAAAGAGCATCAACAACGGAAGCACCGACTATGACTCAAGATGCCATTAGAAAGTTAGTTGCTGATAGTGTCACCTCGGCTCTAGAAGCTCAAGCTGCGACAATGGCAAGTGCTAGTAATCCCAACAGGAACACCGGTCCTACTGGAACTCCTGCAGTGAAAACGGGAAACTACAAAGAGTTCATTAGCTGTCAACCTTTCTACTTTAATGGTACGGAAGGAGCAGTAGGCCTTATTCGCTGGTTTGAATGAACCGAATCAGTATTCTCTCGTAGCAGATGTGCTGAAGAAAACAAAGTAACATTTGCTACTGGTACTCTAACTGACGATGCCTTGTCCTGGTGGAATGCATATGCCCAGCCTATGGGAGTAGAGCAAGCCAATCAAATCACCTGGACTGAGTTAAAAAGGCTTCTGACGAACAAGTATTGTCCCCGGACTGAAATCAGAAAAATGGAAGAAGAACTTTACAATCTGACTGTAAAGGGAAATGATCTTAAACCTTATGTTAGAAGATTCCAAGAATTAACAATCCTATGCCCGAACATGGTGCCAAACACCGAGAAACTCTTGGAAGCTTTCATCGGGGGACTACCTCGAAGCATTGAAGGAAATGTTACTGCCTCTAAACCTTAAACTTTGGAGGAAGCCATTAACATAGCCCAAAGGTTAATGGATCAAGTAACCAAGCATACTCCAGTGCAAGTATCAAGTGACAACAAATGAAAGTTTGACGACAGAAGAACTTTCAACAACAACAACAACTTCCGCAGCAACAACAACTACCGTAACACCAACACCAACAATCGCTACAACAATCACCAACTACAACAAAACCGAAGGCAAGAAGCTGTTAGAGCTTATGCTGTTACTCCATCTGGAAACAATAGGTATGCCGGAGACCTCCCATTATGCAAGAGGTGCAATCTCCATCACACCGGACCTTGTACTGGTAAGTGTAATATTTGCAACAAGGTGGGCCATTTGACCAAGAACTGCCGAAACAAGAAGCCAGCCACTGGAAGTAATCAACTACCAGTGACAGTTGTATGTCATGCCTGTGGAGAAAAAGGGCATTATACAAATCAGTGCCGAAAGACCAACATCAATGCCCAAGGAAGAGCCTACATGCCGAGAGATAAGAATGCTCATCAAGACCCGAACATGGTTACGGGTATGTTTCTTCTAAATCAACATTTAGCCAAAGTATTGTTTGACTCTGGTGTTGATATAAGCTTTATATCCATATCTCTTGCCTCTAAGTTAAATAATCCATCTATTACAATAGATACCTTTTATGTTATCCAAATGGCTGATAGAAACTTAGTAAGTACAAACACAGTTATCAAAGGCTGCACTCTAACTTTGTTAGATTAACCTTTCGAAATTGATCTTATGCTAATTAAACATGGTAGTTTCGACATTTTCATCAGTATGGACTGGTTGCCCAAGTATCCTGCCAAAATTCTCTATGACGAGAAAGTCGTTCACATTCCTATCAACGGCGAAACTCTAATCATTCGAGGTGATCGAAGTAAAACTTGGCTAAATCTCATATCCTGTATAAAAAC
>BQNB010038127.1:0-48968 GCA_026074375.1 Tanacetum coccineum | reverse complement strand
TCTTCATCCAGTTTACTCTTTTCTTTACCATAGGTGTGTCTACATAATCACTAATCTAGCAAACCATATTTTTTTAATAATTTCAAAAGCATATTTTGATTGGTTTAGGAAGATGCCTCTGGGACTTTAAGAAATTTGTAATCCTAAAAAGAATGACATCTGCCCCATCATTATCATCTTGAACTTACTGGTCATCTGATTAGCAAACTCATTACACAAAGCAATATTAGTGGATGCAAAAATTATATCATCAACATAAATTTGTACTAGCAATAAGTCATTTACTGCTTTCCGTGTGAAGAGTGTTGGATCAACTGCACCTTTGGAGAAATGTTGTGAAATGAGGAAACTTGACAGCATGTCGTACCATGCACGTGGTGCTTGTTTGAGACCGTAAAGGGCCTTTTTGAGCTTGTACACATGCGATGGGTATTCCTGATCAACAAAACCTTCTTGTTGAGAAACGTAGACCTCTTCCTTGAGCTCGCCATTTAAGAATTCCGTTTTGACGTCCACTTGGAAAATTGTCATATTCTTGTTAGCTGCATTTGCTACGAAGATACTGATGACCTCTATTCATGCAACCGGTGCAAATGATTCCTCGAAATCGATTCCTTCTTCTTGCCTGAACCCCTGAGTAACTAATCTTGCCTTATTCTTTAGTACCCTACTAAATTCGTCTGTCTTGACCTTATAAATCCATTTAAGTTTGATCAACATGACTTTATCTGGACACAGCACCAATTCCCAAATTTGTAGTCTTTTAAATTCATGAATTTCTTCTTGCATTGCATCAATCCATAATGGTTTTGTCATTTCTTGTTTGAAGTTCTTTGGTTCTACAGAATTTAGGAAGACATCAAAGTAACACCACATGGCGTCGGTTTTGAGTTGCTTTCTAGTGGAGACAGAAAGAGAAGAATCACCGATCACGTTTGCTATTGGATGATCCTTAGTCCATCTACCAATAAGTTCAAGTGGAGTGTGGGAGGGTCTCACATTAGATGATGATCCTTGAGAAGTCGAGTCTTCATGAAGAAATTCGTAAAGAGGATCATCATGAACTAATGGTGTTTTAGGTGATTCTTCAACACCTTGAGAAATAATTAGAGAATGTTCTTGATCTTGTGTTGCTGGGATACTTAATGATGGGGCATCTTGGTCAATGGACGTAGACACATGTGAATCGGCTATTTCAACAGCTCTTGGTGCAGCAGCTACTGGAACTGTAGAGACATCAATAGTTAGAGGATTGAAGTATTCATAGAACAAGGGTTGGAACAAAGTATCCTAATCATCTCTTTTTGGTAGATTACAAGATTGTTGACGAATAATGTTTGGTACGAGTCCTAAACTGGATGTTGCAGGAGTCATAACTTGAAGCCCGGATCCTGAACCGAATTGTTCAGAAGCCATTGCTGTCAGCTCATCGAACGTCACATGAATGGTTTCCATAATTTTCTGAGTTCTCTTGTTATAGATTCTGAAAGCTTTCTTTGCTGGTGCGTATCTAACAAAAATGCCAATATCGGCCTTTGCATTTAGTTTACCCAAGTCTTCACTGTCATTAGTTGGATAACAAAGTGAATCAAAGACATGAAAGAATGATAAATCCGGCTTCTTGTCATGCATTAGGTCATATGGAGTTTTGTTGTATTGGAGACGAATTAGAGAACGGTTTTGGGTATAACAAGCTGTGTTGATTGCTTCGGCCCATAGAAACATATGAGCTTTTGAAAAATCAACATAGTGCGGCCAGCTTCCACAAGAGTTCGTTTCGTCGTTCGACAACGCCGTTCTATTGAGGAGTGCGAGCAGCAGAAGTTTGATGCGAAATGCCGACATTTTCATAAAATTCATGAAGAGTCTGATTGACAAATTCAGTTCCATTATCTATTCTAACATTACGGACAATGGCATTCAAACGAACTTGAATATTTTTGATGCATTTGATGATTGCGTCAGGAGCTCCATAATTTGATCTTATAAATTTAACCCAAATAAATCGAGAATAATCATCAACAATTACCAAGATTTACTTTTTCCCGTTAATGCTCTACATACGCATCGGGCCACAAAGATCCATATGCAAAAGATATAGTTTCTCTTAGTTAGTGTCCTCCTTCATATTTAGGTTTATATGATTGTTTCTTGCTTTTGCCCATAGCCGAACACAGATGATCTTTTTCAAATTTCAATTTACAAGACCTCGTATGAGACCATGTCTAGCCAAATGAGTAATAGCACCAAATTTCAAATGTGACAATCGTCGGTGCCAAAACCACGATTTGGTTTTTGAGGCTTTGGACAAGAGACAAATTAGAGAAGAAGCCATCATATCCCCAATTTTAAAAGTTATTTAGGTTGGTTTCCTGAGATCATGAAGAGTAAATTAACACCTTCTAGATTTTACAATCTAAGCACGCGTGTTTTCGGAAGCTACTTCAAGTTCTGAGTTGCAGAGTATTGACAACGGAGATTAGATTGTGTCTAGTCCTCCACATAATAAACCCTTGAATATTGTGATATCTCCCTACTTCTGATAGCAAAATATAACCCATTATTTTTACAATATGGTCATTACCAAACTTGACAGTACCGAGAAACTTGTGACGTATATTGGTCGAGCTAAGAGCGATCTCAGTCATATGTGCTTGGAGTATCTTGGTCCAAGTTCCACAAGACGATTTGGATCAATTCTTGGGTGACAAAGAACAGAATGAATATGAAGAAACTAAAGGTTTGGATCTCCCGAAGATGTACCAGGTTTATATTTGTTAGAATTTTACAATTGGTGCAATCTTTGGTTTGCTATTAGAACCATTAGTCTTAGGCACCTTAGGTCTCCTAGCATAAACTTTAGTTACTACATATTCTTGTGCAACTACTTTTAGAGGAATGGGTTCCCTATGCGGCATTTATTTAGTGGCGGTAATACTAGTTAAAGGGCACGCATTTCCAACTAAAGTGAAAGTCCTTCCTGTGGGTCTCCAGTTATATCCAATTTTAGTAAACACTTTTCCTGTAGGTTTCTATTCTTCTTTCTTTTTTGTTTTCTTAATAGACTTAGATTTGGAACTTGCACTCATATCAGAAACAAATTCAAGAAAGCACAATTCATGTTGCGCATCAAACATAGAACTATTACATTTAACGCACATTAGCTCATAATTTGTATTTAATTTGGAATGCTGCACACTTGCATTACCAGAAGGTTCAACAACATAATTTGTTTTATTCAAACTAGACTTAACGATCCTAGAGTAGTCTTCTACTTTATTCTTCTTTTGGGTCCTACTTGAAATCTATGCTGGGGTCCTTTTCATTCTTTTTATTGTCTATAGACTTTGACCTGCTAGATTTAGTAGACCGGCTTACTCCTATAGAAGTGGACACATAATTGTTAGTGGTCTGTTTGGTATTTGTTTGGGAAGATCCTAACTATTTTTAAGATGTGCTTGATGATATGACGGGTTCAACAAACCTAACTATTTTTTGTTCATAGGTGTGACAACAACTAATTTCTTACTGGGTTTGTGAATATCAGGGCAAGTCTCTCTAACATATCCTAGTAGTTCTTGAATAAGCTTAACATACTTACAAGCAGAGTAAGATGCACTATCTAAAGGGTTTAGTGATTTGGATTTTTCAGATATCTCCCTATGAATAGCAGCTTGTTCCATAGTGTGCTTAAGGTAGTATATGTGAGTTTCCCTATTATTCTTATCTTTAGGAGCCAAAGTTATTGGGTCAAGCTTATACATTCCTGGAGCAATAGTGGTGGCATTTAATGCTTGGGAAGCATTGTCAACTATGTCTTTTCCTTTGAATTTTCTAAGATCATTTTTTAATGTTGTTATGACAAAAACCGTTTCCTAGAGTTGAGCATTTAAATCAGTAATTTCAACAAACTTTTGATTTAATTGATTGACCAATGATTCAGCATGTTCTTTAGCTTGAACACGTGATGGTTTAATTGAATCGTATATTTGTTTATAAGTATGTTTCAATTGCTCATTCTCAGCAATAAGTTTTGTCACCCTATGTTCCAGCTCTATGTTGAGAGTGTCAATCTCATTTATGTCCTTTTTCACACTGTTTGTGATGGAAGTTTTATTCAAACATTTAATGTTGACTTAAACTTCTCAATTGTTATGTCTTTTGATTGAAGCTCAGCTTCCTAATTGTTTAAATTAAACAATTGATCAAATAAAGGTTTAGTTTGGTTTACAGATGTGTTATTCTTTTGAAAAATTTCTTTATTGAGTTGCATTGAAATTTCAAGAGAAATGCAGGGTTGTTCAAGTTTAGAAAAGCATTTCAAAAGTTTATTATACTCATCTTTTTCAACCATGTTGCGTTGTTTGATAAGCTAAGCTTCAAGTTCAAGACACTTGTTGCACCCCACAAAAATTTCCAAATAATCTCAGATTCATTCATAGCAAACAGGAAGATTAAATACACTAAAAAGTATTTAAATTCCAATGATGAATTCAAAACAATATTCCACAATATATTGACTGCATGGAATTTGATCAAGAGTCGATCGCTTTCGATCAAAAAATTGTTCTTTTGAATTTCTAAAGCATTGTTGTCTACATGTTACTGTCTGGAACAGCAGCTTTCACATGGTTAAAAATTGTTTGAACTTCCATTACCTCATTTAAAATATCTTTATCAAAAACATTAAATATGTCTTTTAATGTCTATAAAAATGGAATGATTTCTTTTTGAAAATCAGCTTTAGTGTGTTTCAAAACCCCCATTCCTCTTCTATTAAAGCAGTGGGCCACTGATTCCACTTTTGCACACATTGGTCTATTGGCCAAGATTGTATTTAAGCTTTTTAAGGCTTGTATTAACCAGGCTTACCTTAGAAAGTTCTCGAGGAGCCTCAATTTTGATAGGTGAAGAAGCAGATTGGTCAGTATTAGGGTGTAAAGCTTGTTCATCAGACAGTTCTCGTTGTGGGACAAAACGTTTACCAAAATCTTCAAATCATCGATTTAACTTGCTGAATTATATTTGGTTTAGTGTTAACTTTCTTTTCTAAGACCATTGGAATTTACTTTGTTTTAAAAACATTGTCGGGATCGATCTCTCTTCCTCAAAGCATCAAAGTTATCTTCAGAATAAACATTTGGAAATCACATTGGTTTCCCTTAGAATACATTACGTCATTAAGCATTGTCTTATCTGCTAAGCTTCTTAAGTTGAAGGTTTTTGAAACCAAGAGCCGTGTTTAAAGGTTGTTTCATAGAAAAATTGTGGTTTCGTGAAGCATATGCACTATCTGCGGGGATTGACCAATTTTACAATCAAAATTGTCCAGTTCTTTAACTTTCTTTTCCCAAAGCTATTTTTTTTTTATCAATTTCTTAAGCTATTCTCCTTTTCCTTGATATTCATTTTGAAAAATTATATGTTTTTGTTAACAATTCAGGTTCATTTGCAGTTGTTCGAAAGAGTTTGTTTAAGATAGTTAATTTCTTTTTCAAAATCCATAAACTGTGCATTTTTCTCTTGAATTATATCATCTATTATAAGCTTTTTGCGAGTACTTAAATTCATAATTTGTCTTTCTTCTAGGCATTATTTTAACACGTTCTTTTATTTCTTCAAGCTCAGCAGATAAGGATTCATTGACAATTAGATTGTCCTTATTGACCTTGTTATAATTAGTTACTTGATTTGACAAAATTGTTCAAACACATATATGTTGGATTCAAATGTCTTCTTGATTGTGTTTGGAAATTACGTACTTATTTTAATTTAAAATTGCTCAAGTTTTATCTTAATGCAACTCTAATGAATGTTAGTGCTCTCATGAACTTCAGAGAAAATATACTAAGTAGTTACTACTGCTGGTACAAAAGTTAATGCTGCTAGTGAAAGTTACTACTGCTAGTACAAAGACTGCTTGAAGTTAATGCTGCTGAAGAGTTAATATTGCTCAAGAAAATATTCTAAGTAGTTAGTACTGTTAGTGTTAAGTTAGTAATGCTAGTGTAAGTTGTATTGTTTGTTAGAGTACTATTTACTTTGAATAATATATTAGTTATTTATAGAAAAAGATTTTAGATTCTTAGGAAAGTTTTGTATGTCGAGTAGGACTAATTGTGTGTTTAAAAGGAGGGTCTAGGGCATAGAGATTGTTCGTACCAAACTTAAAACAAATTAATCCTTTTCTTTGCTTCTTGCGTCTTTGTAACCCTAATTCTTAGGGAGTATTCGTATTATTTTTTTTAATAATATTGGTGTGTTTGTTTAATTTTTCTTGTTCATTGTTTTACTGTTTCATTGAAAATTCTTTCTTAATATTAAGATTACGATTCCGCATAATCTTTCAAATTACATTTTAACATAGCTTTTATGTTGTGTTAGATTTATCTAATATAACTAAACCTTAAACAAGCTTAAGGAATTCAATCTATTGAAGTGGGATCCCACAAGTGGTATCAGAGCTTGAAAAGCTTTGAATAAGAAGAATCTGTTTTTATACACAAGATCTTTTCTTTGAACAAAAAGTTATCATCATAGATTCTGACACACATTGTCGTGCATACTAACATTTCCATGCTCCTAACCTGGTGAGTTTGAGATATGGAGAATGAGAATTGAACAATATATCCAGATGATAGACTATGCACTGTGGTAAGTCATAGAGAATGATAAAACCTTGCTAAAGACATCAATGGTAGAAGGTGTTATGACAGTGATGCCCATTACAACTACTAAAGATAAGGCTCAGAGAAGATTAGAGGTGAAAGCTAGAAGTACTTTAATGATGGGACTCTTCCCAATGAACAACAGTTAAAGTTTAACTCTATAAAGGATGCTAAGCAGTTGTTGGAAGCTGTAGAAAAGAGATTTGGTAGGAACACAGCTACTAAAAAGACTCAAAGAAATCTCTTATAGCAGCAATATGAAAACTTCACTGCTCCAAGCTTAGACATGCTTGATCAAACTTTTGATAGGCTTCAAAAGCTTGTGAGTCAGTTGGAGCTTTTGGATGAAAAGCTTTCACAAGAAGATGTTAATAAAAAGTTATTAAGATTTGTCACCTGAGTGGAACACACATGCTGTTGTGTGGAGGAATAAAGCTGATTTAGATACTTTAAGCTGGATTGATCTCTACAAACAAACTCAGGTGTCATGTAAACCAAGAAGTTAAAGGGATGTCTAGCTCATGTTCAAGCACACATAATATGGATTTTGTGTCCTCTTCAAATAACAACACTAGCAGTACTAATGAAGCAGTTAATACTACTCATGGAGTTTCTACTACTAGCACTCAAGTTAATGCTGTTCACTCTACAAATATCGATAACTTGAGTGATGCTGTTATTTGTGCATTCTTTGCTAGTCGACTACATAGTCCTTAACTTATACATGAGGACTTGCAACAAATCCATCTAGATGACATGGGAGAAATGGATTTAAGATGGCAAATGGCCATGTTGAATATGAGGGCTAGAAGGTTTTTAAAGAATACAGGAAGGAAGCTTACTGTTAATGGCAATGAGACTATTGGTTTTGATAAGTTCAGAGTGGAGTGCTACAACTGCCACAAAATGGGACATTTTGCTAGGGAGTGCAGAACTCCAAGAAATTAAGATAACAAGAACAAGGAAAGTCTAGCAAGAACTTACCCATTCAATAATGTCTATTTCATCGTTCCTAATTCTCCCCCCCCCCCATATGACAACCTACTCCCCCTCACCCCCCTCCCCTCCGCATCCCCCCACCCCCCCCAACCCTTGAAGACCATCTAAATAACCATCCAAGGAATGGCCAATCATAATAGCACTAACCTTCATTATTATTATTATTATTATTATTATTATTATTATTATTATTATTATTATTATTGTTAAATCAAGTGTGATTCTTAAAATACCTTCAATGTATACTTGCATGTTATTCAGTATATGCACAAATTAAATTAATATATATAAAAAATTCTATTAAATTTAAATGGATTTGAATTATGTTAAAATATTAAATTAAACTCAGTGTTGCAAAAAAGGCCTACAAGGCCGATTAATCGCCATCTAGGCGCTACTGGACCACCAACCTTTTCGTGGCCGATTAATCGGTCAAACAATCAGTCAATCATGGTTAACGACGGTCAATGATGGTCAAACTTGTTGACACGTGCAATCTTGCTAGAAATACCCAAAACTCATCGTAAACATGTTTTAATCACTTATGGTAGTTATTTATATCTATTATAAGTTGGTTATTAAGGAAAATCTTGCCAGAAATACACAAAACTCGTCGAAAATACCCAAAATTGCCAAATATGGCAATCCGATTAACCATCGATTAATCACGCCTAGATCACTTACAAGCTATAAGGAGGTCGACCGCCCGACTACCGATTCACGATCTTTGCAACCTTGATTTAACTACTCAAACAATAATATTATTAAACAAAATTAATCATATTATCATATCCGAGCAAATATAATTGAGACATTATTATTAGGTATAGTCATTGTCCGAGCTTAATCCGCATTTAATAACCCGTGCGTACATAGATTAAAATTAAACTAGAACACTGATAACGATAAATAAAGTAATGGTAATACCAAATTTATAGATGCACGCGATTATAAGTGTCAAAATGAAACCACAATTTTTAAGAACACACCAAACAAACTTAGTTAACATATAATTATTGGTTGTACTTATAGTCTGAACCCGTGCGAGTAATATCACATTTACAAAATATTAAACAGTGCTAAATTCTTATATGCTCGTATATTGAACTAAATTTTAAAATAAATTTAATTCATGTGAAAACCGCGTACGTGGGCGCATTTATAACTAGTATAGTACTACCATGTAGCATTAATTTTCGATTTGAACCCATATTTCAGTTATGAACCCATGTAATATGTGTTTGAAATAATAGAAGAGTCATATTAATAGATCTGTATTTTTTTTGATCATGCATGCATGCATAATACTCGCACAACCTAGTCCCTTGCATGCTTGCCTTCACATTTTTCATAATTCACACACATATTTGTTCTTTGTCTTTCTACAGATCTCAATATTTGATCAGAACTTTATCATTATCATCAATAGCTGAGAAGTCATTTAAATACATCATCCTTGGTGGTGGTGTATGATACAAACCAAATGCAGAATTGGAAAAGTCAAACAAAAAGTCAAACAATCGTTATTACTAGTTTTGGCAAGAAATTTTGTTTTCACCCCAAACTTCCTATAAATACTTTGTTACCATTTCATTTTCATTTCATCACTCAAATTGTAACAAACACTTCCTTCTTTCTCTCTGTAACATTAGTTGTAACAAACTCATCAATACCAATAACAATCACATTTGGAATATTGTTCTTAGCTTATAGATTCCTGATTGGTTGTTGCCATTGATACATATCCTACAATTCTTAAGTGAATTCAGGATAAGAACGTTTCAATGGGTATCAGAGTGGCCTTCCTAGAAACTCTACCATTTTTTTGGTCAAATTACGGTAAACTTTACAGTTTCCAGCAAGATTCTGTTATTTTTCTGATCAAATGGTAAATACAAGAAATAATTTTGCCATTTGTTACTATGGAAGCTTTACAAGAAGCTATGAATGAGATAAGAAATGCTCTCACCAACCTTACTAGTCAAGTCAATGATCATACATCACAGTTTAGAATTTTTCAAACTGAATTGGCTAGGGTAAGGAATAGAGAAGGAACTAGTAATGGTAACAATGGTGGTAGTAATGATGGTAGTACCAGTACTGGTAGGCAAGGTGGTAATCAAATGGTGCAATATGGAAGAATGTTCAAGATTAAGTTTCCAAAATTCAGTGGTGATGATGTAAAGAGATGAATTTTCAGGTGTAGACATTTTTTCAGGATTGATAATGTTTAAGAAGCTATGCATATGTATGACAGAGCACCCTGGTATGGCACCAACAGTTTGTGAGAAGATATGATTGATAATTTTCAGGTGTAGACATTTTTTGATTTAGTGATCGGAGGCTGGAGCAGACTGCCACCTTTTCAATACCAACTAACTCGGAGTGAGAAAGTTGATAGAAATGCGTGTAATCTCCGTAAGAAATGAAACAAGAGTCTATTGCAAGACCTTGAGTAGCTAGGGAGGGTTGTGCATTGCATCACTGGGTCCATGACGACTATCTTCAATACCAGACAACATCTTAGTGTTTCTGACAGTAGATGTATTGACCCGGTTTCTACCTTAAGTATAAGGAGGGCTTCTTTTATTTCACCCTTTATCTTAACTTTTCTTTTTAATTCTTCAACCCCTTCAGCGCTTACCGAGACTTCATGACTAATACCTTGTTGGGTTTGTTCCAGTATTAGCTCCATCTCAGTCGACACTATTCCCATATTCTCACTTTTACTCCTTTTGTATCATACCTAAGGACTTCTACACTAACTAGTGGATATCCCTGGGTAGATCCCTCCGGTTCTGGCTGGATCATGGGATTTGAACACCTATGCCTAACCGCCTTATAACTCCATAAATTTAAGTACATGGTCGGTCTTTTGGGTATTCCATCACAATCAAAACCAAAATCATTGAAAAGTTCAATCAAAGTGTTTGATATAAATATCGAAAGATTTACACTTTGAAAGTTTTTCATCGTCACTTAAAAGCTCCCCCTTAACATGTGCATCGTAATCGTAGTACATGCTAAGTGTAGAGTGCATTGAGTCCATTTTATATGATCACATTTTAGTACAAGTTAGATTCAGTTTAATCACATTTTCTCCCCTTATCCAAAATGTTAATCCCTTGATATTTTGGATATCAATTGATTAAACGTTCGGGGACAAAATGTTATGGAATATCTATTAAGAACATCTTAATGCTCCCCCTCAAATTATGAGGGTATATAAGACAGTGCTGAGTACAATAATTTGAAAGATTTTGAATTTACTAAGAAATTCTTGAAAATTTTGTACTCGAGCACTCCTTAGAATCACCATTAAGTCTACACTATATATATTCACAAGATTATTATGTACAAGGTTTGACCTGAATGATGAGAACATCATATGATAGAATCATATGGTTCTTTTGTCGCAGCCGTAGGTCTCCTTCGTACAATCTCCCACCCACGAACTTTTCTAAGCTCCTCATTAACCTTCTTTCTTTCAAGAAGTTGTCAATCTGATCTTTCTCTGTCCAAGCACTCTTCGGTATTGCTTCAACTTTCTTTCCAAGTTACGAAAGTCTTTGCTTCAAACTTCGAGTATGAAACAGATTCAGATACATATGTAACTTGAGCTTGTGTGGTTGGTGATGTCGGTGTTGATGTTGTCTTAGCTTCCCCCTAAACCAGCAATCCTTTCTTGAGTAGATTCGAAACTTTCTTGCAAGCCTCATCAAGCAGTTTTGATGTATAAAGTCCAGATATCCGAAGTACACAATCAACCCTTTCAAGAATTTGTTACCACAACACCAAAGTCAATTAAGTGCCGGATGAGCGCATTTCTCTCTACAGGATATTGATGATATAAATTGCAACACCAAAGTAAACTAAGTCCTAGATGTCACAATTATTCTCTCTAAGTAGTCGAAATGATAACCCTAAGTCAACTAAGTCCCAAATATACTCATTTCTTTTTATAGAATACTAATTGACTTAAGGAATCATCATACCTATCAAACCTATGTGTACCTCTTTTGTCAACTAATTCTACTCTCTTTAAAAAATTAGCTTAGTGGTTGACCGTTTAAGAAATCATTTATTGAATCAGTAACCAATCTTCTCACGCTTAGAATAAATCTTTTTACAACACTCCCCCCTAGTATCTTAAATGATGCATACTTGAAATATAAGATATCTCTACCCCCATGTGGTTGAATTAGTGCACCTGAAAGTTACAAGTTAAACACTGATTTTCTCTGCGGTTATGACAATTGTCTTCCCAGAATGGCCTAAAATCAAAGAAGGCTATGGACTCTATCACGTATACTTATTGTACGTTCTAGTGTATCTACTCCTTCCCCCTTGCTGGTTTCGATACCTCGGAATCAGCAAAACCTTGTACGCACAAATACTTGAAATCGTGTTCGAAGAATTAATAAGCTTAAATCTATTCCGTGAGAATCAACTTCAAGGCATTTAAAACTATGAAAGTATTTCTAAACATTTCTAAGTCTTTTACAAATTATGAGGTGTTGGCAATATTGATCGTCTGTAGTTTAAAGCCTGAATTCACTAAGTCTCAAATTGCAAATAAGTCCATAAAGTTTTAAACACATGACATCTAAAGCTTGTGTAGTTAAAATCCATTAACTCCCCTTAAATTATGATCCGTCATTATTAAAAACTTTATCCGTTAATTCCGTGACTTATTTTGAAAAACCGTTTTAAAAGATTATTGGATGACGATTTCTCCCCCTCAAATAATGACTCATTTTCTATTTAAAGAGCTGTTGTCATTGTTTGAGTGGTCGAATTGTCTTTGAAAAATCTTTTTGTGATTACTGAAAACACTGATTCATTATGAAGACAACTTTTTACCAATAAAAATAAGATTTCTCTTATTTTGACAAATAAATGCACTGAAACGTACACTTATTTGATATAGGAAGCACGGGTTGTGATGCAAAGTAATCACAAGCCTTTGCATGGTCATAAAGTAGACCATGCCCGAGAATAAATTCCCGTTAAGAGGTCAAGTTTTCTTTTTGAAATACTTGCCTTTAAGATGATGACCGGGTTGCTATCTGAAATAATAGCAAGCCATTTGGCATGTTTTGAAAACATTTATAACTTCTGCTCGAACTTCATTTACAGCCTCGTATCATTATTGAATGACATTTCTAAGACCGTAAATGTTATCGATTTTCAGAAGACATGCCATTTGAAAACTTCTTTTTGTATTTTTCTCATTTTTTAATTTTGTATTTTGTTTTTGAAAAATTTATATAAAAAGAAAATATTTTTGGTTTTTCTGAGTTATATTATATACATATGATACAAAGGATATTCGAATAGGTACCACCACTATTCGTCAACGTCATCTGCCAACTTTTTCAGAGTCTCCGGCGTAAAACTTCGCATACCCAGCTTGTTGATTAGAAATTCAATTCTTTCTCGGCCAAGAGCTTTAGTGAAGATGTCCGCCAATTGATACTCCGTATTGACAAAGTAAAGTTCGATCACACCATTTTCAACATGCTCCTTGATGAAGTGAAATCTGATGTCTATATGCTTGGATCTGGAATGTTGAACGTTGTTGCAGCATAAGGCAATAGCGCTTTTGTTATCACAGTACATTGGAATTTTATTGAATCCAAAGCCATAGTCGGTAAGTTGTGATCTCATCCAAAGGACTTGAGCACAACAACCGGACAAAGCAATATATTCAGCTTCCGTACTGGATATCGCAGCGCTTTTCTGCCTTTTAGACGACCAGCTCACAAGTCTATCACCCAAAAGTTGTATACTACCAGATGTGCTACGGCGTGTATCTTGACAACCAGCATGATCCGCATCTGCAAATGCTGTTAGTGCAAAGGAAGAATCCTTCGGATACCAAAGACCCCGATGTACGGTTCCTTTTAGATACCGAAAGATCCTTTTTACCGCATTTAAGTGCTTTTCGGTAGGCCGAGCCTGATACCGGGCACACATGCATATAGCAAATTGTAGGTCAGGTCTACTGGCTGTAAGATAAAGGAGGGTGCCAATCATACCACGATAGTGTGACGGATCTACAGCTTTCCCTTCTTTATCCTCATCCAGTTTGGATTTCTCCACCATGGGAGTATCCACTGGGTCACAAGATTCAAAGCCATATTTCTTTAGTGATTCAAGAGCATATTTAGATTGGTTTATGAAGATGCCTCTGGGATTTTGAGAAATCTGTAGTCCTAAGAAAAATGAGATTTTTCCCATCATTGACATCTTAAATTTTGAACATATAATTTTAGCAAATAGGTCACAAAGTTCAGGTGTAGATGCAACAAAGATAATATCATCGACATATAGTTGTACCAGAAGTAATTCCTTGCCTTCCTTACGGATGAACAGAGTAGGATCCACTAAGCCTTTGGAGAAGTCTTGGGATATCAGGAACGAAGACCACATGTCATACCACGCGCGTGGAGCTTGTTTCAACCCATAAAGAGCTTTCTTTAGCTTGTACACGTGATTTGGTTTATCTTAATCCACAAACCCATCCGGCTGGCTAACATAAACTTCTGCCCGTATATTACCATTTAGAAACGCAGTATTCACATCCATTTGGTAGACGACCATGTTCATATGAGCAGCAAACTCGAGAAAAATCCTTATAGCCTCTAATCTTGCAACCGGAGCAAAAGACTCTTCAAAATTGATTCCCTCCTCTTGACGGTAACCACGAGCCACTAATCGAGCTTTGTTCTTTAGTATACCTCCCAGTTCGTCTAGTTTCACTTTGTATATCCACTTCAAAGTAATAACCATAACTTTATCTGGTCGGGGTACGAGCTCCCATACTTCAAGACGTTCAAACTCATTGAGTTCTTCTTGCATTGCTTCGATCCAGCAAGCTTGAGTCAAAGAATCTTTATACGTCTTGGGTTCAACAACAATGAGGAAAGCATCGTAGTAACAGAAAAGAGCTTGCTCATGTAATTGCAGCCTTGTGGAAACTGGTCTAGCGAGTTCACCGATTATATTTTCAAGTGAATGATCCTTAGTCCATTTGTTATTGTGTTCAGAAATTTAGTGATCGGGAGGCACATTTGTATGAATAGAATCCGACGATGAAGACTGATCAGAAGGAACTTTTGGAATTAGAATACCAAAGTACGGATCATTACCCATATGTGCAACTTCAATATCATAATTGTCTTCTTCAACATCGTTAGGAATGACAGGAGGTTAGGTATCGGGTGTTGTTTGAGAGTTACTTGGTGATGGTGCATCTTGGTCAACTGTAGTTAAGGAAGGTGAACCGGTTGATACAGCGGGTACTGAAGCTGCTACTTCATCTATTAGAGCAATGACTTCAGGGGCTGGGTGATCAACACTAGGTGGGGATTGAGTAATTCATCGAACAATGGTTGAAACGGCATATCCCAGTCAGTTATCGAAGGTGGTACAAACGTTGTTGAAGGAGGAGGGTTTGGCACGAGTCTTAAACTGATTGTTGCAGGAGTCATTTCATGAAGTGCGGGTCCTGAACTGCTGTGTTCAAAATCCATTTTGACCATTGTGAAAAATCAATCAACTTTTGACCATATTATGCTCACTATTCTCCCCTTCAAAAATTGCATATATGATTGCCATTTTTGATTAACCAAGTGAGCTAAAATACAAGTTAATGTACGTTGATCCACTTGAATAATATCCGAGCATGTGAGAACATATCATTGTTGATGAGAATGGTTGAAAACAAGAAGATTTCTCTTCTTTTGAAGATAAAGCGCACTAAAGCGTACACCTTTCTTTTCTTTGAGGAACGGGGCCTGAAGTGTTGTCTACAGACACCATTATCATGAAGCCCGGGTGTTGATCTGAAGTTATCAACAGCCATTGTCCTTGTTCATCATACATAAATTCTTAGAACCCTTGGTTTTTGATATATCACTTTTTTTAGCAAACAAACTCCGAGTCTTTCCTTTTCAGGATTGCAAAATGTACCTGCACTTAAGTTAAGAGTACCTGCACTGACATTGAGAGTTTGATCGCATTTATAAGGGTTAGTGATATAATCATTTGAACCATTTGGGAGTTCACAATCAACCTTTGTTGTGCTAGATGTGAATGTATTTCCAGTTGGAACCCACTTAAGACCAGCAGTGTTAAAAATTCTACCCGTCGATATCCACCTAAGGTAAGATCTAGGAGTGTTTGTTTTCTCATGCACAACGGAAGACTTATTGAGAGAAAAACTATGTCCTGTAACGATCTTCCTACCAGGTTTCTGAGTATGACTCGTTGGATCTACAGGTTTGTTACTGTTTCTAGTCTTATTGGGTTGAATCTTAGCACGAGAATTCACTTCTTTCAGGAATTTTGTTATACAGGCATCATGATTTGCATTAAAGACACATTTCTGACAAGTCGAACAAACAAAGTGTTTGAAGTCCGAAAATGAACTAGGATTCCTAGAATGATCTGCTTTTTGCATAGCTTTTAGCGTTTCCTCACAACTCTTAGATGCAGGCCAATTCCTAGATGTTTGATTATTGCTCCTAGGTTTTGGTGTACAAGCATTAGGAGTGTTGTGTGTTTTAGCAGAAGGCATTTTCCTAGGTTTAAGATTCCTATTTTTGTCTTGTGTCTTTTTCTTATCTTTCTCTAGGTAGTAATTATGAGCCATGTCATTTGACCCATACGATTCTTTAGAACTATTCCTAGATGAGCCAGGTGCAATCACATGCTGGGGTTTTGCAAACACAGATTCTCTAACTTTAGGCAAATAATGAGGAGTGACTGGTTTTGACAAAACGTTATTCACATCAACTTGGGAGGCAAACCGTGGTTTTGAAAAGTTAGGTCGTTCAGATTTAAACGCATTCGGTTGTCTAACAACTGATTGGTTTCTGGGTGGTTGTAAAACCGGTTTCCCCAAGATTGATGGTTTTGCAAACTTAGTATCTACGCTATTTCCTTTTAACTTTCTTAATTCGTTTTTCAACGCTACATTCGCAAAAACCTTTTCATGAATCTAAGCTTTTAAATCAGCATTTTCAACAGTCTTACTATTTATTTGAGCAATCAGTGAGTCATTATGGTCTTTTGTTTGAACTCGTGTCTTTTTGATAGAATCATAAAGATCGTTGTAAGTCTGTTTCAAATGCTCATTTTCCTTATGTAACTTCTTATTTTCTACAAGTAATTTAGCCACACTTTGTTCCAATTCGATATTGATTGTTTCAAGTACCTCTATTTCCTTGTTAATCTTGGCTTTATTACTTGTTTCATTCAAAATTTGACCATGTTGCCCGTCTTTTAAAGCTTGATTTTGATATTTAAGTTCCATGTTAACACAATGTGCTTCCATTCTTGAAAAAACTTTTTGAAATTGGGCAACGGTCTTTTTGAGAGAAATATTTTCAGACTCGAGAGATTGGTTTGAAAATTCAGTTGTCATGTTATCAAATGATGGATCAAGTAAAGGACATGAAACTTGACATTTTTCAGCATTTTGGTCAATCTCTCCTCCCATATGACACATATTTGTTGAATTAGGAGTGGTATTGCTATCAACCTTTTCCAACAGATGTGTGTCATAAATGGGTTCAGATTGCACAGAATGTTGTTGTACATTAGCAAGTACATTATGTTGAGCAGTCAATTGTACCTCAGCCATTGGCTCTTTGTCATTCACGGAGTTGATATCTGCATCCTCAACATGTGTATCATTCCCGGATCTGCTGCTTGAAACATGTCTTTCTGATTCTGTCACATTGCTTTTCGTAATAACCAAACCAGCATCTAATGCTTTACTTGAATCAACCTTTCCCTCTTTTGACTGCATCACTCTATCATTCACCCTTCTGTCATATTCTCGTTTGTGTTGTGCTCTTGCATCAATAGACTTCTTAACGGATTCCATGTGTTGGATCAGTGTAGCACAGAATTGTTGAATCTCTGTTCGAGTGTATTCTTTTCGTATCATTGCACCATTAAAATCATCGAAATAGTATCGAAAATTGATGAATGTCTGAAACTGTTCCATGAGTACTCTAAAAGAATTTATGGATTCAGTTTCTTGAAACTCTTCTCTATCAAGTTGCTTTTCTAGATGTTCCAAGTTTAGTAACAACGATTCTGTGAAAGTCTGTTTATCTTGATCAAATAGTGCCACACATGCCCGTTCGAATCCTTCCTTGATTGAAAGAACCTTGAGATGTGAATGAAGTAGGCGAAATGATACCATGCAACTTTCCTTTGCCTTGTCTTCCATTTGTTGCAACTAATGCATCTCTCTCTCTTGAAAATTAGAATTCAAAGATTCCATTGAAATTTGATGTGTGAAATTTAAGGATCTTAAGTAGATTAAGTTATTTTGTTGTGGTTTGAAATCAATTAACGTTCACAGGAATTTACAAATCTATGATTTAAACTGAGAAAAGAATTAAATCTTTCGCGGGATTTTACAAAATCAAGAAGAAACTGTGAAGTAATGATTAATTGTTAAGAAATCGTTGTTGTTGTTGAAGAACTTGAGCTTTTGTTGACGAATAATGAGCGAAAACGATGAACGATGCACAAACTTTCAACTTAAAATGAGTAACAGTTGATTAAAACTCAAATAAGGACTAACGGTGTAATGATGTTTTAACAAGGAGGATTAATAAGCCAACAAAGGATGAATGTTGAATTGGTTATAAAGTCTAGGGCTGATTTTGCCAAATTCCAAAGTTAATTAATAAAAGAATGTTTTCCCTCCTAAAACTATTTCATCTTCGTTTGAATATATAAAAATGGTTACGTTTTTTGAATTTTGATCTTTCGGAGTCGTATGGTTATCGTCGGTGAAAACCGAATATACCACGTTGATCGAAAAAGGATTATGATTACGATGGTACAAGTTAGACGACCCGTAGAGCAATGTCACTCGAACTTGAAAAACCAAAATTAACTTAGAACGTGTAGAGTTGTTCCGTTCAAGAAACAAGTTGTTCGGTTCTAACTAGCCTTTTAGTTGTTCGGTACCACCTTGAAAAATCAGTTGTTCGGTTGACACTACGACAAGTTGTTCGGTTCTAACATTGAATGAGTTGTTCGGTTCTAACTCGAAGTAGAGTTGTTCGGTTCAAACAATTATGAGTTGTTCAGTTCTCAAGGTATGCAAGTTTATCGGCCCTTGAGGTTTTCGCCTTTCCCTTGAACGTGGGTTGGTCCCACCTTCGAAATTAAACGAGTAGCTCGGCATTGGATAAGCTACACAAGTGTTCGTTTTGAACAAAGGCTTGAGTCATTGATCGTTTCATGTCGCGAAGGTAAGCTGGGTTGTTGTCGTGACGAGTTTTGACCGGTTCGGCTTGCAAATTAAACGAGTTGCTCGGTTGATGAAGATGCAAGTTGTTCGGTTTGACAAAGGCTTGAGTTGTTCGGGTTGTCGAAGGTAAGCTGGTTGTTCGGTACGAGTTGATCGGTTCCAGGTTGTTCGGTTCGACAATATAACAAACACCTTAAACGCACCTTTCTTCGACCCCTTTTTTTCAGCCAAGTTTGTTTGTGCTTCGTACCACAAAATGTGACCACAGATAAGCTAACCACAAAGGATGATATAAGCTCAACCAAGATAAGCTTGAATAAGCTTTAATAATAAGCTAGCTTATACCACAAAAAGTCACGACAAGCACTAACAAATAAGCTAGAACAAAGACCACAAAAATAAGCTACGCTTAAGTTGATAAGCTTTTACGCAAGAACGATGTGAGTTTTGTATCTTGAAAGCATGAACAGGAAGAAAAGAAACAAAAATAAGCCAAGTCCTAATAAGCTAAAATAAGCTAAACAATTTTCCTATTAATAAGCTACTAGAGATGATGTAAAAAACAATAGAAAGTAAGACGTGATTCTATAGAACACAACTTTAGAAGAAATTTTGCAAAAAAACCGTTTCAAAACACAACTAGCATGCTACTGTTCATCAAAACCAAAAAATTCGTATAAATATAAGCCCAAGTCAGCTTAGACAAGTATACACGAAAACAAAAGAAGAAAAACTAAACACTTGATGTTTATGAAAAGTAGTAAATAACATAAAAGGAAAACGTTTTGAAATTGAAAAAGGATTCAACCTTTTTATAACGAGTAATAAAAAATAAGCTAGAATAAGCTCACCACAACAAGACCACTAAAGGAACCAAGATAAAACCATGGCTCTTGATACCAATTGAAGAAAACTACATGTGTCCCTTCCCCTTTGTGTCGTTGTAATACGTGCAATCCTCTGTTTCCCCGAGTTACCTCCCACTTTCACTCCTGGATGAAAGTTCGTGTAGTACCCCTCACATAAGAAATTTGCTCTCTCTATACTGGTTGTACGTTACTCTTCCATCATTAAGGTGGCTTGTTGCCTTGGGTTTGATGAGTTTCCTCGAGCTGGTTATTGTAGTCGAGTGATAAACGGAAAGTGACTATTATCAGTGTCTAATTGGAAATTTCAGATGTTAGTTTGACTGTGGGAGAGTATTCTATTTTGAGGAATGGATGATGATGAGAAGAGAAAACATGTGGTGAACTGAGGTTTGATAATTGTTAGGGGAAAGTGAATAATGAGGTGTTGTGCTTGATTGATTGAGTTTGTTGAAGGATTCAAAAGGTGAACCATACTGTGAAGATTGAAAAGTTCGAACAAATTGTTTAATGTTGGAGAGTTCTGGGTAAGATGGCTGATGAATGATAAGAGACTGCGTATTGTGTGAGATGCAACTAAAGCAACAGGATTGGAGTTGCGTTCATGCATCAATCGAACTTCATTTGCATGTCGTTCATGTTGTTCCAATTGAGCATGAATCTGATCAACATTAGTAGTAGCAAAAAGTTGACCAACTTAACATAGTAACGCATGGCTCCATTCAGCAGAATAGTATCTCAAAACTGTATTGACTTGCAATTGCTCCAGTGGCATCATTGTAAAATATTCATATCAATGAGTAGCAGAGTGAATCTCAGTAGTACTCGTGTAATGACTCTCCTTTCTTGTATGTAAACTTATCAAATTCAACGTACAACTTACATTCTTGTTCTTGCTTCGTTAACGACGTTCCTTACATGAGCAGTTTGATTTTCTCCCAAATATCCATGGCTACATGATGTTGACTAACAAGAGCATAAATTTCAGTTGGAAGGCCTTGTAGAATGATGTTTATTGCTTTTGATGTCACAATCACTTGAAATGGTTTTATGCGGAGAGTTCATTCCATATATCATTTGGTCTGTTACACATCCATTGTAATTGTTGGCCAAACAAGTGGGAGCTAGTCTCAACAGAAATCAAGATCATTCTACCATAAGTCTAGTCATCAGAGTAAAGTTCCATTATGCTTTCCACCGAGTCTACAAGTGTTTTTCAAGCATCGGTGGTTTGTTGTCACCACATGAGAGAAGTGACTAATCAGCAATGGTCGTCATTGATGAAATGGTATAAAAAAGATTACTGATCGATCGAGCGGTGATAGAAAGTAATTGTGTTTGAGGGTATTGACTTTTTTGTTTTAATTCATGAAATTACACAGGATTTTACAATTCTTGACAAAACTGGGAAATTTTGATAATGCAATTTGAGTTTTAAGTTTGTGTTGCAAATTCGTTTGATTAAGTGAAATTGCAAATTCGTATCCTTAAGTAAAACTGCAAATTTGTGTCCTTAAGATAAAACTGCAAATTTGTGTCCTTAAAAAAAATTGCAAATTCGTGTCCTTAAGAGAAACTGCAAATTCGTGTCCTTAAGAAAAACTGCAAATTCGGGTCCTTATGAAAACTGCGAATTCGGGTCCTTAATCAAACTGCAAATTCGGATCTTAAAGTAAGTTGCGAATTCAGGTACTAAAGTGAATTGCGAATTCAGAATCAACTAGAAATTGCAAATTCGTGTGCTTCTGAAAGCTGCCAATTCGGGTATTGAAGCAAGTTGTGAATTCGTGTAATACAGGAAATTGCATATTCGGATACAACTACAAACTGCCAATTCAGGTATTGAAGCAAGTTGCGAATTCATGTTAGACAGAAATACAAATTCGATACTCAAAAAATTTACAATTCTGAGAGAGCTAGAAACCTCAAATTCGGAGACACAGGAAATGCAAATTCGGAGAGACTATAACCAAATCGCATGCAAATACACGAACGATGTATTCCTAACAAAAATGATATGGTACTCAAAAATTAGTTGATTGCTCACTTCCATGAGGATGATGTAGGAGGTCATTCAAGTATGTTAGTGACTACAAAGAAGCTTAATGCAGTTTTCTATTTGAAAGGATTGAAAAGAATAGTCAGGTAGTTTGTGAAAGAATGTGACACATGTTAGATACACAAACCTCATCTAAGTGCATATCTTGGTCTCCTACAACCTCCTATACTTGAAAGAATTTGGACTAAAGTGTCTATCAATTTTATTGAAAAACTTCCCATTTCACAACGCAAATCAGTCATTATGGTGGTTGTTGACAGGCTTAGTAATTATGCCTATTTATGCCCTTAGCTCATCCATTTACTACTAGTCAAGTTACCCAAGTGTAGAATACAAGTAATCTTTGATATATGAACCAAGAACTAGAGAGAGAAAGTGGAAGGAAGGATGTAATTTCTAGTGAGAGAAAGTAGAGAACATAAAATGAATTAAGATGAAATGAAACATACAACCAACCAACCACCTCTCCAAGGCATGAAGAGGTGTATTTATAGTCCAAGGGTGGCCGGCCATAGGCCTTGTAAGGCTTTCCATGGGCCTTTGGGCCATATTAGCTTATAATCTAAACATTGACTAACTACGGGCTTTGACTAGTTAATATTGGAAGTGACCGAGACTTTTCTTGTTCCTAACAATCTCCCCCTAAGGGAGGTCACTCCAATTTACAAACATTTAAACTTAGCATACTATGCTTCGACTTTAGTCTTGTGCTCGTAGTCTTTAACTTCAATCATTAACTTGTGATTTGATGTAGTGATCATAGACTTTAGGTCTTGAGCTTGTTCCTTATCTTGTCTTGAATGTGATCTTTGAACACCTTGAGATCATCAACCAAGCATAATCTCGTTTTGCCATTTTGTAAACTTTGCCATCTTGTGAACTTGTGACTTCTGGACTGACATGCTCATACCTTTCTTGATTTGATGGACTTGAAAAGCTTTAATGGTGCATCTTTCTTGAAATTCTTTAACTTTAACACTTTGTCACTTCGAGAAAGACGTTCGGTATTAGAGTGATGGAAACTTCTTTAAAACATGTACTTGAGCTTTCATGATGTCTTTAAGTTTTTCGGTCGGGTATGAGCATGTGGCTATGAATCATGACTCGTCGGGAATCAGCTGCACCAATCGTCGGGAGTACCTGCAGGTTTAGGTTAGTGATAATCAACAGATATGGACGAAAGTGTCTTTGTCACTTCGTCGAATACGGTTGCAATAACCACGGTTCCTCGTTGATCAGTATAAATACTGCCTGTGATCAGGTATAATTCTGACTGGGTTTCGCAGCTGCACCAGCCATTCTCATTACCGGAGCGTCTCAAAGCAGACGACACGGTATGAGTGAACCAGCAAGATGAAGTCTCGCTGATTTAATATAAAAATCGATTTTAAAATCAATCGACGTGTCACTTGCTAAAGTGGTTTTGTGACACATCGAGAGTGTTAATCATTTCAAAAATTCATCATAAATCGTCAATTCATATCATGGAACAAGTTTGATTCTTATAGAATAGCACCATCGTTTCTTTCCAGTTGTCATAAGTTTGATTCGTATGGAATCGCATAAGTCACCTACCATGAGCTTGTTTGATGTTGGCTCAAGCCGGATTTCCATCTTCATTGTAAATACTTAAGTATCACTCAGATGTTCTGGTAAAATCACAAGGATAATACGTAGGACTCTTTATATTTTCTCATTATTCACATTGTGTGAGATAGCAAGCATAGTTTTACAAGTGTCCTAATGAGATTTATGAATGATCTCTTTTGGCTCTAGACTCAATAGTGCACTTTTAGTTTTAGTGATCTGGAGCTGACTGCCACCTTTTCAATATCAACTAACTCAGAGTGAGAAAGTCAATAGAAATGAGTGTAATCTCCGTGAGAAATGAAACAAGAGTCTGTTGAGAGACCGTGAGTGGCTAGGGAGGGTTGTGCATAGCGTCACTGGGTCCATGACAGTCTTCAATGTCAGACAACACCTTAGTGTTTCTGACAGTTTATGTATTGACCCGTGTTAGGAATATGAAATTCCTAGAAAAGTCTCGGTCACTTCATAGATATCGGTAGATAGCTCGTCAAGTAATATTTGGAAACTTACATAGGTAACTAGTCCAAGGTCCATGGAAAGCCCATGTAACCAAGGCCCATGTCCACCTTATGTAAGTATAAATACCCTCTCCACACATGGAGAGGGTGTTGGTTCTCTTTGTAATTTTCACATAGTTCAATCAACTATTCTATTTTCTTTTTTTTCTTTCTCTCTCTACTTTCTCTCTCTAGTTCATCACTTGTGTGGAATGAGTTTTCTTGAATTGGTATCAAGAGTCATGGTTCTATCTTGGTTCCTTTAGTGTTTTGTTATGGCATATTTGAGCTTATTGGTTCGGACAGCTTATTATTGCTTTTTCGGAAAGCTTATTATTGTTATTATTATTATAATTTTTTTTTCGTGACTGTTTTTCCAAAAACACAAAATTGTCTCATAAATTTTTCATATATTTTGGGCTGACTTTTGGGCTTATATCTGTGTCGGTATTAGATGCTATAGAATTGCTTTATGTTTTTTTTTGTTAACTTCTTTCTTTGTGTCAAATATTGCCAAAACAGTATCTTCCTAGTTTTCTTTTGTTTTTCATTTGTTGCGTAGCTTTTTCAAAAAGGTTTTATAAGGTTACGGCATATTTGTGGTTTTCTTCTTCATTGCTTATTTTACTAGTTTATTAGGTTTTTTACTTGGTTTAATCAAAAGGCTCAAAAGTTTCATTCTAAAAAAACTGTGTTAGCTTATTGTTGAAGTTTTTTGTAGCTTATTCCATTGGCTTAACAGTTTTGTTTTGAGCTTCTTGTGGCTGTTTTATCAAGGGAACACGAACCAAGTTTCTAGCAACAAAGATAAGGACTATTTTTGTTGGTTTCTGAAGAAGACAAGACAACAAGGACGGTGTACGTTTTTGGCTCTTTGTTGAAGGCACAAATTCGCAATTTCTTTGTTCCCCGAATTCGTAAAATCTCTTTGTCACACGAATTTGCAACCCTCCTTTTGTCACCGAATACGCAACAATGAAGACCCCGAATTAGCAACTATCCTTCATTCACCGAATTTGCAACCAAGAAGGACACGAATTAGCAATCTTATTAAGGACACGAATTAGCAATCTTGTTAAGGACCCGAATTAGCAACCAAGAAGGAAACGAATTCGCAACATTCCATTGTTACACGAATTAGCAATCTTATGAAGGAAACGAATTCGCAATTTTCAAACCCAAACGAATTCGCAATTTTTGGTTTCGAGTGACGGTCAACTACGGGACGTTTAACTTATACCATCGTGATCGTGACATCTTTTCGATCAACGTGGTGTATTTACTTCTCATTGACGATAACCGTACCACTTAATAAGATCAAAACATAAATCGTTTACAATTTATAAATTTTCAAACGAAGTTGACAAACTTTTTGGAGGGAATTGGTTTTATTAATTAACTAAAATTCAAATATGACACATGCAGTCCCTGTGTTTCAAATGAATTTCGTAACAAGTCATTTTCTTCATTAATAACCCTCTTTGTTGAAATACCTTTACACCGTTAGTCCTTATTCTTTTAAAACAGCCCGTTAGTCCTCCAAATTGAACCGTAATTGCACCGTTAGTCCTTGTTTTTGTTTTAATTAACCGATACTCTTTTTAAGTTGAAAGTTTGTGCACCGTTCATCGTTTTCGCTCATTATTCGTCAATAAAAGCTCAAGTTCTTCAACAACAACAACGATTTCATCAACAATTAATCATTATTTCACGGTTTCTTCTTGATTTTGTAAAATCCCTCGAAAGATTTAATTCTTTTCTCGGTTTTAATCATAGATTTGTAAAATCCCATGAACGTTAATTGTTTCGTCAAAACCACAACAAAATCACTTAATCTACTTAAGATCCTTAAATTTCACACATCGAATTTCAATGGAATCTTTGAATTCTAATTTTCAAGAGAGAGAGAGATGCATCAGTTGCAACAAATGCAAGACAAGGCAAAGGAAAGTTGCATGATATCATTTCGACTACTTCATTCACACCTCAAGGCCCTTTCAAACACTGACTTAAAAGGAACTCGAATTGAGGGATGTTTCGAACGGGCTTTTGCGTCACTCTTTGATCAAGATGTTCAAACTTTACACAGATCGAGTGATTAATAATTTGGATCTACTAGAAAAGCAACTTGACAAAGAAGAATTTCAAGAAACTGGATCCGTGGATGATTTTAGAGTACTCAAGAAACAGTTTCAGTGGTTCATCAATTTCCGATACTATTTCGATGATGATGATGGTCTAATGATACGCAAGTTCTTTCTAGCATACACTCGAACCGAGGATCGACAGTTCCGTGATACATTAATCCAACACATGGAATCTGTTAAGAACTCCATTGATGAAAGAGCTCAGCATAAACGAGAGTATGACAGCAGGGTGAATGAAAAACAGATGCAATCAAAAGAGGGAAAGGTTGATTCGGAAAAAATATTAGATGCTGATTTGGTTGTTACAGAAAGCAGTGAGACAGAATCAGAAAAGCATGTTTCAAGCAGCAGATCCGGGAATGATACACTTACTAAGGATGCAGACATCAACCCCGTGAATGACAAACAGCCAATGGCTGAGGTACAACTGTTTGTGAAACATAATATGCTTGCTAATGAACAACAACATTATGTGCAATCTGAGTCCATTTATGACACATATTTGTTGGAAAAGGTTGATAGAAATACCACTCCTAATTCAACAAATATGTGTCATAGGGAAGGAGAGATTGACCAGAATGCTAAAAAATGTCAAGTTTCATGTCCCTTACTTGATCCATCATTTGATAACATGACAACTGAATTTTCAAACCAATCTCTCGAGTCTGAAAATATTTCTCTCAAAAAGACCGTTGCCCAACTTCTAAAAGACTTTTCAAGAATGGAAACACATTGTGTTAACATGGAACTTAAATATCAAAATCAAGTTTCCAAAAACGGGCAACATGGTCAAATTTTGAATGAAACAAGTAATAAAGCTAAGATTAAAAAGGAAATTGAGGTACTTGAAACAATCAATATTGAATTGGAACATAGTGTGACTAAATTACTTGCAGAGAATGAGAAGTTGCATAAGGAAAATAAGCATTTAAAACAGACTTACAATGATCTTTACGATTCTATCCAAAAGACACGAGTTCAGACAAAAGACCATAATGAATCACTGATTGCTCAAATAAATAGTAAGACTATTGAAAATGCTGATTTAAAGGCTTAGATTTAGGAAAAGGTTTTTGCGAATGTAGCATTGAAAAACGAATTAAGAAAGTTAAAAGGAAATAGCATGGGTACTAAGTTTGCAAAACCATCAATCTTGGGAAAACCGGTTTTACAACCATCCAGAAACCAATCAGTTGTTAGACAACCGAGTGCGTTTAAATCTGAACGACCTAATTTTCAAAACCACGGTTTGCCTCCCAAGTTGTTGTGAATAACGTTTTGTCAAAACCAGTCACTCAACATTATTTGCCCAAGGAAAGAGAATATGCTTTTGCAAAACCTAATCATATGATTGCATCTAGCTCATCTAGGAATAGTTCTAAGAACATGCCAAGATTTAGTTCAAATGACATGGTTCATAATCACTATCTAGAAGAAGCTCAGAAAAAGACACAAGAAAAAGATAGGAATTCAGAATCTAGTGTAATGCATTCTACTAGGCTACAAAACACTACTAATGATCACAAACCAAAACTTAGGAGCAACAATCGAACATCTAGGAGTTTGCCTGTTTCTAAGAGTAGTTGTGTAACGTCAAAGGTTGTGCCTCTAGTAGATCACTCTAGGAATTCTAGTCCTTTTTCAGATTCCAAACACTTTGTTTGTTCTACATGTCATAAATGTGTCTTTAATGCAAATCATGATGCTTGTATAACAAAACTCCTAAAGGAGGTGAATTCACAGGCTAAGATTCAATCACATAAGACCAGAAACAGTACCAAACCCGTTGAACCAACGAGTCACACTCAGAAACGTAGTAGGCAGATTGTTACAGGACATAGGTTTTCTCCCAATAAGTCTTCCGCTGTGCATGAGAAACCAAATACTCCTAGATCTTGTCTTAGGTGGAAACCGACGGGTAGAATTTTCAAGACTGCTGGTCTTAGGTGGATTCCAACGGGAAAGATATTCACCTCTAGCACAACCAAGGTTGACAGTGAACCCCCAAATGGTTCAAATGAAGATATCACTAACCCATATGAATGCGAACAAACTCTTAATGTCAGTGCAGGTACTCTTAACTTAAGTGCAGGTACATCTTTCAATCCTAAAAAGGAAAGACTCGGAGTTTGTTTGATGAAAAGAGTGATATATCAGAAACCAAGGGTTCAAGGAATTTATATTTGATGAACAAGAACAATGGCGTCTGTAGACAACACTTCAGGCCCCGTTCCTCAAAGAAAAGAAAGGTGTACGCTTCAGTGCGCTTTATCTTCAAAAGAAGAGAAATCTTCTTGTTTTCGACCATTCTCATCAACAATGATATGTTCTCACATGCTCGGATATTATTCAAGTGGATCAACATACATTAACTTGTATTTTAGCTCACTTGGTTAATCAAAAATGGCAATCACATATGCAATTTTTGAAGGGGAGAAAAGTGAGCAAATTATGGTCAAAAGTTGATTAATTTTTCAAATGGTTAAGATGGCTTCTGAACAAAGCAGTTCAGGACTCGTGTCAAACCCTCCTCCTTCAACACCGTATGTACCACCTTCACGAACTGAATGGGATATTCTGTTTCAACCAATGTTTGATGAATTACTCACTCCTCCACCCAGTGTTGATTTACAAGCCCCTGAAGTCTTTGCTCTAGTTGTTGAAGTAATTACTCCAGTTCCTGCTGTATCAACCGGTTCATCTTCTTCAACAAATGTTGACCAAGATGCACCATCACCAAGTAACTCTCAAACAACACCAGAAACTCAAACTCTCGTCATTCCTAACGATGTTGAAGAAGACAATTATGATATTGAAGTTGCACATATAGGTAATGATCTGTACTTAGGTGTTCCAATTCCAGAAGTTCCTTCTGATCAATCTTCATCATCGGATTCTATTCATACAATTGTGCAACCCGATCACCAAATTTCTAAACACAATAGCAAATGGACGAAGGACCAACCACTTGAAAATATAATCGGTGAACTCGCTCGACCAGTTTCCATAAGACTGCAATTACATGAGCAAGCTCTTTTCTGTTACTATGATGCTTTCCTCACTGCTGTTGAACCCAAGACGTATAAAGATGCTTTAATTCAATCCTGTTGGATTGAAGCAATGCAATAAGAGCTCAATGAGTTCAAACGTCTTGAAGTATGGGAGCTCGTACCTCGACCAGACAAAGTTATGGTGATTACTTTGAAGTGGATCTACAAAGTGAAGCTAGACGAACTGGGAGGGATTTTAAAGAACAAAGCTCGGTTAGTGGCTCGTGGTTATCGTCAAGAGGGGGAATTGATTTTGAAGAGTCTTTTGCTCCGGTTGCAAGATTAGAGGCTATACGAATTTTTCTCGCGTTTGCCGCTCACATGAACATGGTCGTCTACAAAATGGATGTAAAGACTGCGTTTCTGAATGGTAATCTACGAGAAGAGGTTTATGTTAGCCAACCGGACAGGTTTGTGGATCCAGATAACCCGAATCACGTGTACAAGATAAAGAAAGCTCTTTATGGGTTAAAACAAGCTCCACGCGCGTGGTATGATATGTTGTCTTCGTTCCTGATATCCCAAGACTTCTCCAAAGGCTCAGTGGATCCTACTTTGTTCATTCGTAAGGAAGGCAAGGAATTACTTCTGGTATAAGTATATGTCGATGATATTATCTTTGCTGCATCTACACCTGAACTTTGTGACCTATTTGCTAAAATCATGTGTTCAAAATTTAAGATGTCAATGATGGGAAAAATCTCATTTTTCTTAGGATTACAGATTTTTCAAAATCCCAGAGGCATCTTTATTAACCAGTCAAAATATGCCCTTGAATCTTTAAAGAAATACGGTTTTGATTCTTGTGACCCAGTGGATACTCCCATGGTGGAGAAATCCAAACTGGATAAGGATAAAGAAGGGAAAGTCGTTGATCCATCACACTATCGTGGTATGATTGGCACCCTCCTTTATCTCACAGCCAGTAGACCTGACCTATAATTTGCTATATGCATGTGTGCCCGGTATCAGGCTCGGCCTACCAAAAAGCACTTACATGCGGTCAAAAGGATCTTTTGGTATCTAAGAGGAACCGTCAATCGGGGACTATGGTATCCGAAGGATTCTTCAATTTCACTAATAGCATTTGCAGATGCGGATCATGATGGTTGTCAAGATACACGCCGTAGCACATCTGGTAGTAAGCAGTTTCTGGGAGATAGATTTGTTAGCTGGTCATCAATAAGGTAGAAAAGCGCTGCGATATCCAGTACGAAAGCTGAATATATTGCTATGTCAGGATGTTGTGCTCAAATTCTTTGGATGAGATCACAGCTTACCGACTATGGCCTTGGATTCAATAAAATTCCAATGTACTGTGATAACAAAAGCGCTATTGCCTTAAGCTGCAACAATGTTCAACATTCCAGGTCGAAGCATATAGACATCAGATTTCACTTTATCAAGGAGCATGTTGAGAATGGGGTGATTGAACATTACTTTGTCAATACGGAGTATCAACTGGCGGACATCTTCACAAAAGCCCTTGCAAGAGAAAGAATTGAATTTCTCATCAACAAGCTAGGAATGCGGAGTTTTACGCCGGAGACTCTAAAACAATTGGCAGATGAAGTTGATGAATAGTGGTGGTACCTATTCACATATCCTGTATCATATGTATATACATTAAAACCATAAAAACCAAAAAGATTTTTCATTTTTTTCAGAAATTTTTATAAAAACAAAATACAAAAATATAAAACTCATAAAACCAAAGAAAAAATTAAAAAAATCAGAAAATATAAAAAGAGGTAATAATGGCATGTCTTCTGAAAATCGATAACATTTACGGTCTTAGAAATGTCATTCAAGAATGATACGAGGCTGTAAATGAAGTTCGAGCAGAAGTTCCAAATGTTTTCAAAACATGCCAAATGGCTTGCTATTATTTCAGATAGCAACCCGGTCTTCAACTTAAAGGCAATTATTTCAAAAACATGGTTCACTAAATTCAAAGTGCAACCTTTTAGAACAGTGTTCGTACTAACTACCCTTCCATCAGCTAACTCTACCTCATAACTAGCTCCTATTTACACCTGATCGATATCAAGCATGGAACTAAATCTAGTATCTACAAAACTCCTATCGGAACCCGAATGGAATAAAACAAAAGTATAGTGGTGTTTTAACAGAAACGTACCAGTAACCCTTCGGCTCAGTATCCTTAATAGCATAAGCTCGACCACGAACTTCTCCAACTTCCTCTTGCTTAACCTTTCTTGGGCATCGATTCCTAGTATGACCTTGCTCACCAAAATCATAGCAAGTCGGAATGGGCAGAGCATTTGCACACTTGGCAACATTCTTCTCCTTACAGTACCTTATCTTGTGCCCAACCTTTCCACACTTGTGATACTTGATAGTACACGGACCAACATGGCGAGTAAAACAACGCTCACTCAAAGGAAGTGATCCAAAAGACACCTTTCCATCAGTAGGAGCGGTAACCATAGCTCGCGCGTTCCTTTGCTTTTGGTTATTCTGCAAAGTTTGACGTGAGTTATCTCTATGATTGCCCTTACCACTATTATTTTCACTTTGAAAGCTCTCCTACTTTCGCTTCTTTCCTTCCAAAATTCTTTCGTATCTAGCTTGCGATTTTTGTTCCATCAACTTATGAGCCATACGCACGGCTTCGTTCAGGTTAGCAAGCTTAGAAGATGTCACTTCACCCTTGATGTTATCAGTCAATCCCCGGATGTAAGCATCAACCTTCACTCTTTCTGCCACAACCATTCTCGGACACATCAATGCTAACTCATTGAACCTCTGAGTATAAGCCACAATGTTATACTCCTTAACCTTCAAGTTCCATAATTCGTGCTCCATTCGTTGAACTTCTTCTATTAGACAAAATTCGGCAGTATCAGTTGCTTCATCTCAATCCAAGGCATTTGGTTCATAGTCTCCAAACCCATGGTTGCAACCTTAGCATTCCACCAAGTCAAAGCAGGTCCTTGCAACATTGTAGCAGCAAACTTAACCTTTTTGCCCTCTGCACATTAGTTGATCCCAAAAAGACTCTTAGTTTTCTCGAACCATCTTAATAATTAAACAGATCCTTCAGTACCATGAAAAGCAGTAGGATTGCACTTCATAAATCCAGCAAAAGTGCACTCATGAATAGCAGGTGCGGCATTTTGACCCCTAGATGGTCCAGATCCCCTAGCATCATTTCCAACATTCGCATGTCTAGCTCGCTCAGCAGCGATAGCAGCATCGACACTTTCCTTGATCATTCGACGAATAGCAACTTAAGTAAAAGGTGCAGACTTTGGAGGCATGATTCTGTCACGTCACACAGAAAAAAATCTGATAAGCATTCATAACATGATATACTCATAACCTGGTACAATGACAAATCAATCACAACAACAGTCACACAACATCAAGTAGTAATCAAAAGATAGTCATACATTTTTCATCACAAAAGAGTTAATGTAACATCCGGCAATTTTCGGGATTTTAAATGACTATTTTACCCTTTGACTTTTTGGGTCTGACTTGACTTTTGGTATTTTATTGTAAAAAAAAAGCGATTACCGCGTAACCAGTAATTTTTCTGAACATATTTAAAAGAGATATATGTTATTCCTAAGTTGATTTATCAAAAATGAGCCACTAAATCACATATTCACAATTCGGACTCTAGAGCAATTTGATGTAAAACGACATTCCTGACAACTTTTTTGTTTTGACCGAGACCCGAAAACAGTCAGAAGGTGACTGAAATGCCCTCACAAGATTTTAGAAACAAGAAAATAATTAAATTATATTTAATTAACACTTTTTATTAAATAAAAATATTTAATAAATTAGTCATTATTTTATTCAGTGACGTTTGTTGAAGACGCAAATATTCGAGTAAAAGATCATTTTTCGGACAAAGTTTATCAGAAATATACAAATAAATAATAAAAGTTTTAAATAAATTTTATAAAACGTTTATGAAAATTAGTCGAGTGAATACTCATTTTTATCAGAAAAATGATTTGAAAGGCAATGGTGCAAGTTTCGTATTTTGAATCATCCGATAAGTGGCTCAAACGAGTCCCGAACCGATAGTTATCAAAACTATGATAAAAACTTACAAAATCAACCCTAAACTATTATTCACTTTCTATTTCATTTTTAAACTTTTATATATATATAAAAGTTATATATCATTTTCATTTCATTTTGATATCAAAACACACACACCTACACACTCTTCTCTCCTATTTCCGGCCAGCCCCACCGGCCACCGTCGCCGTCGGCCACCACCCAACCGCCGCCGGAAAAGTTTTCCGACGAGTTTTCCGGCCGGATCCAAAAATGCTCCCCATCACCCGATCTACCCGATCCCCACCACCACGCGCTGCCACCGCCACCCCGCTGTCACCATCATCACCACCCCACCACAGCGAGCACCACCCCCACCACATCATCATCTCCATGCCATCATCACCACCCCACTGCCGTCATCACAGCCACCGCTGTACCACCACCCAAAAAGGGTGCGTTTGGCAGAGACACCACCGAAAGGGTGCGTGTGGTTTAATAACAACAACATAGGGTGCGTTCGGTTTTGATAAAAATGCCACCAATGGGTGCGTGGTTTAGCAGATTCACAGCTTAGGGTGCGTTTGGCTTAACCGAAACAACATAAGGGTGTGTTTAGTTGATATAGAAATACATTAGGGTGCGTTTGGTTGTGTAGAATAATCATAGTGTGCGTTTGGTTTTCATAAACCGCACGAGGGGTGCGTTTGTTTGTTGTTCACCAGGAAAGGGTGCGTATGGTTTTCATAATAGCTGATTAGGGGCGTTTGATGTACAGCCGATTAGGGACGTTTGGTTTGTCACGTCACTAGGGTGCGTTTGGCTGTTGTAACAGCCGTTAGGGTGCGTTTAGTTTATGATAAACAAAAAAGGGGCATTTGGTTTGGTCTATAACAGATTAGGGTAGCGTTTGGTTGGCTAAAATATGAATTAGGGTGCGTGTGGTTGATATAGAAAACGTATATGGTGCGTTTGGGATAACAGAAACACACAAGGAGTGTGTTTGGTTTGACAGTTTGATGATTAGGGTGCGTTTGTGTTTGAAATAAGTACCAAGGGATGCGTTTGGGATAGCAGAAACACGAAAGGGTATGTTTGGGTGGGCAGAATAACCGTAAGACTTTGTTTGGGTAAGCAGGAAAACCTTTAGGGTGTGTTTGGTTTATACAAATCGACTAATGAATATAACATAAGGTTTTATAAATATTAAAAGCGGATATATTGGTGGTTTAAATTGGTTAAATAAATGTAATATATGTTTATATATTTAAAACGCGCGAGTAATTTCAACGCGGATTGATTGAAAAGGGATTTAGTTATATAGTTTTAAGATTTTTTAAATTATTTATAATTATACAATAAACCGATACATAAACGAAAGTTAAACTTTTACAACTATGCAACGAGTTTAGTTAAAAGTCGTAATGAAACACTAAATTATAAAATATTATTCTCGACTGGAAGATAAAGTCATAATGATTGTAAAAGGTTTGAAAATATTGTTTATATATTATGAAACTTTAAAACGTACGTTTACTTTTATGCAAGGACATTTTATTAATTTAATTGGTGATTTTTGAAAACGCGTCGAATTGTTTTGCTTCAGTTATTTTTCTCACGTTTCTTATATAATACTTGCAAAGTATTATATACCTCGATTATTCTTTTGGTTTTTTGTCTTTGTTATATAATTCACCGTATGAATTATATACTTGTCCATTTTCCATATGTAATATATACGGACTATAATACATACGTTGCGTTTACTTTTTTATTTATTTATTTTATTTAACCAACCACCAAACTATTACCACTTGGAAATCTAAATCTTTATCAATGTGTCGCGTTGACGTAACCATTCATCGAGAAATCCAAATACGTTATCCTAGGCTAGTGGGTATTAGCCGATAAGATTAGTTGCAACTTTTTGGTCGAGCCGTTCCGGTTTCCGTTTGTGCTGTGTTTAATACGTGCATTTCTGCAAATCGTTCTTCATCATCGAGGTGAGTTTATAGCCCCATGTTTTACTGGTTTTACATATATTTTTGGGGTGAGAACATGCTTGTTTACAAATGCATTTACATGGTTGATTACAAATTGGTTTACATACTCATTTACATAGCTCGCTATGGGATACATTACTTGACTTCATTTTTTGGTCACGAATGCATATTTTACTTTTGAAAAAGATCACGAATAGCTGAAGCGGATTGAACTGATCACAAAGACGGTACTTGCCCGGTGTTTCTTCTGGAGGGACACCGGTAACGGGAGTACATATTTTTACTTTACTGCCCGGGTGTTCTTGGAGGGGACACCGGTAACGGGAGTATATATTCTTTAAATCACTGCCCGGGTGTTCTTGGAGGGGACACCTGTGATGGGTATATATAAGTCTACGTCACAGCTTCATGAACTGTAAATCACTTGGAGGGTGAGCGCGAATGTTATAAAATAGATCTATTTGGGATTGATAATCCCCGTTCGGGTGATTAGCTATCACTTGGCAAACGAACGTTATAGGGCATGTGTCTACCACAATGTTTATCAAAAAGAACCAATTCGGATTGACAATCCCCGTTCGGGTGATTAGCTATCACTAGGTAAACGAACATTATAAAATGTCAGATTACGATTGGTTGGGACTACAGGGACCCTAACAAATACACATGAATTTTTACTGTTATATTAGTGCATCGGTTTCATGAACTTAGAGTAATCGTAATCATTGTTTTATACACACATGGATATTTACTGTGCCTTGAATAAATGGCATAAGCATACTTTGAACAAGGTGGTCCAATATTAACATACGTTTTGGTGACTTTAAAAAAAAATTTGAGGATTTAAATAGGGTCCATAAGCTACTTTACGACACGTTTTGATTTATAACATTCATACATACGTTTTGGTGACTATTTGAGGATTGAAATGGTCATGCATACTTTACGAAACTTTGTTCAACATTTATACTTGCAAAAACCTATGAACTCACCAACTTTATGTTGACCGTTTTAAGCATGTTTTTCTCAGGTGAATTAGATGCTTGGCCTATTTGTAGTTCATGATGGAGTCACCTACCAAGATGTCATTGCATGATTTCTACATACATACAAGTGCTCAAATTTTCCTTCCGTTTTTGTGTTATTTTCAAGCTTTTCATTGTGATGTAATTATGGGACAAACATTATATCAATTTCAAAGAAATCAACGAGATTACTTTTCAAACGACACATTTAGGGGTCGTTCTCTTGTATCTAGTGCTGTGTATTATGAAGTAACGCCCCCGAACATACTTCCGCTGCGACACATTTTTGGGGGTGTTACAGATTGGTATCAGAGCACTGGTTATAGAGAACTAGGATGCATAATTTACCCTAGACTATAACCGTTTTCACAAACAATGCATCACATCAAACATTTTCAAAGTGCATACACACTATTTGCTTACTTGCTTAGGTTACTTGTTACCTTAAGTGCTTACATGACATACACACACACACACACACACACACACATATATATATATATATATATATATATATATATATATATATATATATATATATATAAATATTTTATATATATATATAATTATAGTGCTACATTCTTTTTTGCTTATGTCGAACGCTTATTTTATATAAAGATTAATTATATAAATACTAGAATATATCTTAAGACATTTGATTGCACAATGGACTCATCTATACCTGAGACATTGTTTGAGTTAGATAATGGCTCATTACTTCTTAGACATTGTGAGTTGCACAATGGCCTCATTTTGTTCTCAGACATTGTAAGTTAAACAATGGTCTCTAAGTATATTATTTTCTTCATAGCTTTATACAATATCGTATTACACGGAGACAATCATAATTTTTGTTTACATAGAATTATGTATGAACTAAGCATTACAAAATCTGGTATGAGGCGTGACTTGTATAAGAGGGTTGATTATGAATCGTTTTCCACGAAACCCGTCACAATTTTGGTTTACATGGAATTATGTGTGAATCTAAGTATTACAAGTCTTGTATGGGCGGGACTTATAACAGAAGGATTGATACGATAATTGCTATGTTAACTCGTTCATAAGACCTTTATCTTATTTACTTTAACCGTATGCTCACCAATTATTTTAAAAGCTATGTCGATCTCCCCTGATTGTTTTACTCTCCGTCTTCGAAGACGAATTTTAAACACTCTCCCATACTTATTAGAGCATTGGCATCGTCATGTCATCCACCACCTTGAAGATTATGTGAGTACGCGTATTGCATCGGAAATTATTAAGTAGGATGATTTATAATCTCTTTATTTGAAAGGATTGGGACGCCTCTTCATTTAAATAAATAAATTGTAAATCACCGAACCATAAGTTTATCAATTCATTATTTACATAAATTGGGACGCTTCTTTATGCAAATAATAAATTATAAATGAGTGGGCTTAATGGTATCCAATATGACACGAGTATGAACTCCAACCCGAAAATCACCGGAATTCGTTAAAAAGGTCTAGAGACACAATCGTGTCTTGCCACTCAACAGCATCTTAAGGCCTCGCTTGGAACTACCTTATCTCATTCTTAAGTTATTACTTTTGCCGTTACAAATCCTTGCGATCACGAACTATTTGTGGAGCTAACCGACCTGTGTACTCTTGAGCTAGTGAATTTGATTCATCATCGAACTAACGATCAAGTGCAATATTCCACCGCCTATCACATAAGCTCTCCCGCGAGCTCCTCCCATTTGTTGAACTTTATTATGGGGATATTGTTTCTCGAAACGTCCTCACTTCCCGTATCCCATCACCGAATTTGTTATAGTTATTATTGTTAAGGTGGTACTGTTATGGGGTTCCTAGGTAGCGGTCCCAACTTGCAACGACATTTATCCAATAGGTACTGCACCCACCTTAAACCAGATAAGCACCTATAGAAAAATATCTAGTCGAACTATTTTTCAGACCAATAGTAAAACAGACTTAGTCGAGACACACCTATACTCTGCCAAAGAAGTTGAATACTACATCCTTAAGCCTGATTCGTCGATGTAAAATCATCTGAGAACATTATCTAGATTATCGGGAACTAGACTCTGTCTTTGAACATTTAAAACTTTATATAGACATACCCACGCAACTACACTTTCTCCTTTGACGCTGTCACTATTAAGAGATTTTCTTCATAACACGTTTATATCAACCATAAAACTTGTAATGCTATTTTAAAAAAATGCCTATTCTAATGGATTGAATATCCGGGTCAACCTAGCCAAAATTTATGTCTAATTGATTGAAAATTTGTGTATATTAAGATGTGTCGAAACATCGAATTTTGCTGGAAAAAAAAGTTATAACGCCTTGTTTAAAACTGGTTTATTATATCTTAAATCTCTTCTTAATCACACAATCGGTTAACACAAATTCAATCTCGGGACGAGATTCCTTTAAGGGGTAGGTACTGTAACAACCGGCAAATTTTCAGAACTTTAAATGACTATTTTACCATTTGACTTTTTGGGTTCGACCTGACTTTTTAACTTTTGACCTTTTATTGTCACATAAAAGCGATTACTGCGTAACCGGTAAATTTTTGAAACATATTTAAATAATAAATCATATTTATTATTAGATAATTGTCGTTTATAAATTTGATGTTTGATTTTCAATCTCACTTGGATTGAAAACGAGAATATCTCGTTTATTTTGAAAACCGCACACAACACGTACCGACAAGGTAATAATTAAATTATATTTAATTATTAAAAATTTATTTAATAAATTATTTAATATTTTATTTAAAAACATTGGTTTTTAAAACACAAAAGTTCAAGTTAAAACTTATTTTACGGTCAAAGCTTAAAAACGATACCCAATAATTGATAAACATTTTTAAATGAGTTTTATAAAAACATTTATGAAATATATCAAGTAAATACTCATTTTTATAGGAAAAATCATTTGGAACGCAATGGCGCAAGTTTCGTGTTTTGAATCATCCGTTAAGTATCTTAAACGAGTCCCGAACCATTATTTAACAAAAGTTACGCTTCTGGTCCCTCTAGAAATACTTACACCATTAACCCCCAATATATCATACACTTGCCATTTTTTTAAAACTTTCATTTAAAAACATTTGTTGAAAAATTTCACCTAGTAATAAATTTTCTCTGCCTACGCTAGTTTTAACCATATGAATGTAAGTGCACTAAACATTTCTTTTCGGCTTAGAAACCCCAACCATACTTTAAACTATTCTAAATTAAGTCAAATCTTTTCATTACTTCTCTTTTCTCTTTCCCTTGCTCAAAACTCACGTCCCAACACATAAGTCACAAGATAAATTGCCAAATCTAGCTTTACAAACACATGTGACCACCAAAGTTTAAGTTGAACATACCCTATTTGCACTATAAGGTCAAGACAAGTTTCTAGTTCATATTTTATTTCTTTAGAAATTCAAATGTCTCTTTCTATGCACATTTCCAGCCGATCATAGTTCACACCACAACCTTCCAAAGTTACTTTAAGTTAAAGAGTAAACATATGCTTGTGATTCATAAAAAGGATTCCAACTTTGCCTAAAATGTAGTTCTTAAGGAGGAAACTCATACAAGCTTTATACACACAACACTTGGGTTTCTTTTTCTTTTCTGTGGTGGTTTCGAACGGCAGCACCATCACCTTTATCAAGAACCATAGCCACTGTTACACAAAACCCTAACACAAGAAACCCTATAACTAGTCTCATTGGGTTCTTCTTAAACCCACAAAAGAAAACACAAACACATCTCACTTTTTGCTCACTCCCAACAGCAAGTAAAACCATTCCGTTTTGTCTCATTTGGTTCATGAAGATCACTCAAGATGCTAGGGTTTCGTAACCCTTTTGATATTTCATGCCTTGTTCATCCAAACCAAACGCATCTCTTTTCCTCTTTTCTCTTGGTCACGACCGCAACAACAACAAAACCCACTTGGCCTCCTCTCTTTGGGCTCGGCTGGAAGAACACAAGAACAAGGGATACACAACCTTTGGTTGTTTGCATTTGGTTGTTTTGGTTCTACCTTACGACGCACGCAAACAAGCTCAAGAAAGACTCTCAAATTATGACGTTCAAGCTAGTGTAACGGGGATAGAAGCTTGTTTCGACGATGTTCGTACTCGTGCATGTTTGAGTTGTTCTTGCTCGCGAGCATGCAAAACGCATAGAAACATATAGTTTCATTGTGGTCGCCTTCTCTGACAAAATTTGTTTTTAGCGCGTGGGTTGTACAGATCTCCGACAATGTTAGGTCATGACCAAATGTTAATGTTACATAAAGTTTCGTTTTTGTTTTATGGTTAATTCGTCCTCTTAACAACATACACAAAAATACAATAGGTCAATGGTTGATTTCATAGGAATATGCGTTTTTCCAACGGAGTGGGTTTCTAAGTTTTGGTTCCCATCTCTTCAAGCAACATTAAGGTAACGAATATTAGCTATTATTTGGTTAGTTAAAGGGTTAAGAGCTAGCATAGTATGTAATATCGTCATTAGAACAAAATCATCGGCAATGGAAAATGTTTTTGGGATGAAGAGGTTTAAAAGGACTACATAAATGATTTAATTAATAACTTGTAAATAAAATAAAATGAAGGGATAGGACAGTAGGGAAAGCACACACATGTGCTTTGTGAAAGTGTTACCATTTGAATAAATTTATAAAATTTATCCCTCAAGTTTCATTATTTGGCAAGAAGAGCCCTTTAACTTTGATAAATAATTATATAGTTTGTTTATTTAACGGGTGATATTAACTTTCTAAAGATGGTTTATGCATTGTCTCGCTATTGTTATTTTGCACCTAAGAGACATCATTTATTTAGGTGGCGTATAGGATTTTCGTGATTGTAATTAATTCGTTGATCTTTTCACTACTCATCGTTTTACTTGAGGTGAGTTTATAGCCCCTCTTTCACTTGTTTTACATTACTTTACAAATCTCGAGGGAGAATACATGCTCATTACAACTTGTTTACATATTCATTTGCAATCTCTTTTACATATTTGTTTACATGTTTGATTTCGTTACTTGTTTACATACTCATTTACATATCTCATGATAAGATACATCACTAGTTTTCACTTATGGATACTACAACTTTGTTTTCATTCTAATGATTATAGATTAGCTTAAGTTGCATGAACTGTTAATTACCGAGGGTAAATCGCAAAGTTATAAGATAGATCCTTATGGGGTTGACATCCCCGACTCGGGTGACTAGCTAACTTGAAACAGAACGTTATTTCATGTCGTTACTTGAACTACATTTACATGAACAATTACTTTGATTGTCTAAATTGATTGACATTCATTGGGATAACATTTACATTGCCTACAAGATTGGCATAACATACAAGTCAAAGCGCAACAGTTCATGAACTTAGGTCTGAAAATCATAATCACATATGGTGACTATTGTATTTGATACAATGGTCATGCATATATTTCAAATCTTGGATTTGAACACAAGTACATACATTTTGTGACTATTTAAAGGTTGAAATAGTCAATCATACTTTATAAATCCTTGATTCAATATTTTTGCTTAAACATTTTATGATATTGTAGTGAGACAATAGTCACTAAACATTTTACATGGTACTGTGATGATACATTAGACAAATACATTCATTTGAATTTACATTCATACTTATAAAAATCTATGAACTCACCAACTTTATGTTGACACTTTTTAGCATGTTTTTCTCAGGTGAATTAGATGCTTGGCTTACTTTATGTGCATTGAGATCTAAATTAACAGGAATTTCATTCATAGATTTTTACTTACATACAAATGACCAATCTCGTTGTATTGCTTTTAAGACTTTCATTGTATGAAATTATGGGACAAAATTTTATAATCAATTTCAAGAAAATCAATGAGATTACTTTTCAAACAACACATTTAGAGGTCGTTCTCTTGTATCTTGTGTTGTTGTATTTGTAGTAACGCCTCCCGACATATTTCCGTTGCGACACATATTTAGGGTGTTAAACAGTAACATAAGGAAAAATATCAGCAGGATTTGCCGGAAAGAAAAGGTAATACAAAAAATCTAGCACGAAAATTAAATACAAAGAATCTGCTTATGTTGTTATATCAGGTGATTGATACGTCGTATTCAATAAATTTGAGTACACCGTATAGATTTGTTGAACGAATACGTTGTATTGGTTATAAAAGTTAGATACGCCATATTTAATTAAAGTGAATACGCCGTATCATATTATCATATAGAAAACAATAAACAAACACATGAACAAAACAAACAAATTAACAAGCAAACAATAATAAACAAATATACAGAATTTTACACTAATCTAAATTACGCTAATCCTAGAGGTTAAGTTAATCTAAGGTTAAAACCAAAATATTAAATAAAAATAAAGATTAAACAACTTCACTCCCCAGCAGCGGCGCCAAAAACTTGATTATGTTGTCGTTTAGGTGGTTATTTTAAGTTATCAAGTTTTACATTTATATTTTGCAGACTTTCCCTAAAACAACACTTTAACGGGAATGTACCCGATCAGATGTAGTTTCGTTGGTAAGTAGAGTGTCGATCACTAAGAGCGAGAGCGTTAATCTATAGTTCTATCAATATTTTGGTTAACTAAACTAGGTTAATTTAAAATAAGTTAATTCTAATCTATGTTAAACCTATGATAAACCTATGTTAATCAGAATTCTAATGGATAAAGGGGGGTTCAGTCTGAGAGACTGACACAGGTTTTGTGGTAACTTAAATTAATTTAAAACACAATAACACACGCAAGCAGATAATCAAAAGATAGAAGAGCGGTCTAGCCAAATATAAGAAAACTGTATTAACCATGATTAATCCAATTAAAATGCAGGTTTGTTTATTTTAGTGCAATGAGTGCTTATCTCGAGGTGGCATATCATTCTAAGATTTAAGCGGTACTTCTTTCTAAAACCTAGACACATAGAATTATGTCACAATTAAACGCATCCGCATAAAGCATCCTATTTGCTAATTATAATGTATCTTAGGAGACTAATAATGGTTATCTTATTAAACCCTAACTCATGGAGACTTTACCCACTTACTGCTTAACGGATCTTTATATACTAGTAGTCTATTGTCTGAGTCTTTACCAAAGAAATCAGTACGTTATTTGTTGATCCTAGGTCACTTGCTAGTCCAACTTTTTCACATAAACCAATGGTAAAGATAGGTCAATATTTATGATCTTATTACTCTATAAATTGCGGATATGGAGAGCCATCCCGGCATCTAGCTAGTGAGATATTTTGCATTCCTAGATCTAGTTGAATGATGGGTCGCATACTTAAGCACATAAATAAGTATAAATTAATAAACATAATCAACAACCATTGATAAATTAAGCAGTTGATATAAACAAACCAGACATTTAAATCTTCATAATCATGGCTAATACCCTAGGGTATTAGCCCTTAACCATTGTAATCAATACACGAATAATAAATTAACCAAGGTAAACTAACCGAGTTAAACGAATGATACCAAAATCAAACGATTACTAGAGTATAGTAGTTTACAAGGTGTTTCCTATCGAATTAGTAGCTTTGCTTGACCTCTTCTGCTCTTCTTGTCTTCTAAAAATCAACTTTTGTGGTTAGGGTATCCAAAATATGATCAAGCACACCTAAAACTCGTTTTTAGGCCTTCTATTTATACTGTCTGGAATTTGGTCGATACGCCATATTGGTTAAGGTCAATACGACGTATTGGAAGTTTCTTGGAGTAGGGACCACGTTCAATATCTTCCAGAATATTTTATTACTATATCATGGATATGGCGTATAGAAGTCTTCTGGATACGGCGTATTGGACTTTGTTTTTGTGGTTTCTTATGAAGTACAGGCACAGATACGCTGTATCTTCCATGATGGATACGGCGTATTAGATGTTAGAATAATATTCTTCAGATTTCTTTGTTTAAGCTCCAAGATTGCGTGCCTTTTTGCTAATCTTCACAAAGTACTCCATAATTATTGCAAATCTTAAATATAAACGATTAAGTATCAATTCTTGCAATAATTATACAAAATGGGTAATTTACATAGGATAAATGATGCTATAAAAGTGACGCTATTTGATGTCATCAAAGTTCAAGCCTAAAGTCTAAAGATCACTACACATTTCACAAGATAAAGATAAAGACTACGAGCAAGAATGAAGTCTTTCCTAGAATGCTAGGATTATGATCATTATGAATTGGAGTGACCTCCCTTACGGGGAGATTGTTAGAAATACAGAAAAGTCTCGGTCACTTCTAACATATTAAGTCATAGCTCGTAGTAAACATTTTATTAAGTTAAGAAAGGAAACGGGCTGACCCATGGACTATCCATGGGTCACACGCCCTAACCATGGTTGTAAGAAGTATATAAACCCTCTCCTTCCATAGAGAGGGTGTTGGTTTTTCTCATAATCTAATATTACATTGTTTCTCTCTCTAGAAAAGCCTTCCATCTCTTTCTCTCTCTATAATCCTAGCCAAATACTTCATTGTTGTGTGTTATTGATATTTTACAAATCTCCTATGTCAAACATTTTGAAACAAAAAGTAAGTGTTCTACCAAAGATTTACACGAGTGAATCTTCTAAATCAGTTCCAAAAAGGGTGTCTCAGTTTACAACCTACTTTTTACAAAATGATAGAAAGTCTTATAAGAAACCTTAAGTTTTCGAAACACCCCCTCATCAAAAGGTTTTTAACTCAAGTGATTCTAGTAAGAAAAAGCAGTCTTTGAAACTCTAAATTATTATTTTACACCGATAAAGCAAGTGTGGAGACCAAAATAAAGTCATTCAAAACCTTTCAAATATTCAAAATCAGAAATGTTTTCGTTGCAAAACAAGAATGACTATGTTTTGCAAATTCCACACAGTGGAAGATTTTCGTTCATTTCAAAAATGAATTCTCGAAATGAAACACCAAATTTCAACAACAAATGGAAATCTTCTTCTTCCTCAAGATTTAAAACTCCTCAAGAAACATAAGTTTTCATAATCAATGGAAAAACAAAAGGAATTTTAAATCTTTGTTGATTCCACAAGAATTATTTCCAAACCAAGCATCAGTTTTCAGTCCTCATTGGAAATCAACCTCTTTACATCGAATTGACACAACATTCAAATGGTTTTCAAAATTTGGTAAACCCGTTGGCACCGTGCTCAAATGAGTTCTAAAGGTTTTGGTCTAATTTGATGTCATAATGGTTTGTAATCATTTTAGATTGAAACTCGCGCTTCAAAATAATGGCTTGTAATCATTTCAGATTGCAACCCACGCTTCAAAATAATGGTTTGTTATTAAATAACAGATAACAACTAGGTCTTTAGATAAAAGGAACATGTACGCTTCACTGCATTTATCCTTAACAACGAGAAGAGAAATCTTTTCGGTCTTGAGCTATTCAAACAAAAAATTCAAAGTTTTGTAGCTTAAGTCAATGGCTTGTAATCAAATATCAGATTGCAACCCATGTCTCAAATAAAAGGAAAATGTACACTTTACTGCATTTATTCTTAACAATGAAAAGAGAAATCTTTTCGGTCTTGAGCTATTCAATCAAAACATTCAAAGTTTTGTAGCTAAAGTCAATGGCTTTTGTATACTTCAGTACGAGACCCGTGTTTTCAAAGAAAAGAAAGTATACATGTTAGTGCACATATCTTAAGAAAAGAAGAGAAATCTTCTTGTTGCAAAATTCATTCAAAATTTGTCAAAAGGATTTCAAAATCTTTCAAAATTTTACTCATCATAATGACTTGTGTACACTTCATTGCACAACTCAGTTTTCAAATAAAAAGGGAAGTGTACGTTTATGTGCGCTTTACCTTCAAAAGAAGAGAAATCTTCTTGTTTTCGAGTATACTTTTCAAAATCTTTTAAAAAGTTTGCTCAAAACTTTGACTTCTAAGTATTTCTACTTAGAACTCGGACCTCAAAGAAAGGAAAGTGTACATTTATGTATATTTACTCATAGCGGGAATCTTACAACTTCTTGGACTTGAGCTAATTCATTAATATATTCAAAATCTTGAGCTCAAGTCAAAAAAATTTGAAGTGTTAAACATAATTTTTCAAGAGTTTATCAAAAAGATTTTTCAAAATCTTTCAAAATTTTATGTTTAACACTCCCTTCCTCGCTAAATTTTTCAGTCTATATGCAAATTTTGAGGGGGAGCAAGAGAAAAATGTTCCAATAACAATAACCATATGAATATAATCGTTTTCTCCCATGTGTTTTAAAAAACTAATATAGCTATTTTTTAGGGGGAGAAAATTGGATTAAAATGTGATCGTCTTTGACTCAAGTGCGTAACTATTTTCTCCTTGTGCAAAACTCTTTCGAATCTCGATGCACATGTGTAGGGGGAGCATTTCTCAAAAATCCTAAATGTAAGGATACAATAAAACTCTCAACGTGTCAAACGTTTTGATTTATATCAAACACTTTGATTGATTTTCAATGGTTTTATGGTTTCTTTATACCCAATAACCAACTGATTTAGGACGTCAATGAAGTCATAAGGTGGTTAAGGTTAGGTATAAGTTTTATGATCCAACCAAAACTAGAGAGATCTACCCAAGGACATTCCATTATATAGATTAGAAGTCCTTAGGAAAGATGGAGTTGAATGAAATATGGGAATAATGTTGACTAAGGCATGAGTTATCACCGGAACAATCACAACATGGTGTTAGTAATGACGTCTTGGTAAACATTAAAGGGGTCGAAGAATGAAAAAGAAATGTTATGATAAAGGGTGTAAAGAAAGAAGCCCTCCATTAACATTAAGCAGAAACTGGGTCAATACATAATGTATCGGATATCACAAAGATGATATTTGGTATTGAAGACAAGACATCATGAACCCAGTGATGCAATGCACAACCCTTCCCAGCCACTCAAGTTTTTCTCAACAGATTCTTGTTTCAATTCTCAAGGAGATTAAACACATCATCTATCAACTTCCCACTCTGAGAAATGTTGTTATTGAAAAGGTGGCAGTCAGCTCCAGCCTCCGATCACTAAAATCAAAATGCACTGATTGAGTCTAAAGCCAATAAAGATCATTATAAATCTCATTAGGACATAATTCCAAAATGCACTTGGTGTTCACAAAAAAAGAACACGAGTGGTATCTAAGAGTCCTACGCATTATCCTTGTGATCTTGCCAGAACATTTAGAGTGGTACTCTTTAGTTTCACAGTGATGAATGGAAATCCTTCCAGTTTCAACATTGTTGGAAATGGTTATCTAATAACCCTAATATTACACATAATATTCTATGAGCTATGCAGCGGAAATTAAACACATACATCAACTATAATTAACATAAAACATAAACGAAAAAACGTACCTCTAACATCCAAGCTAGTGAAGAAACGAGAGCTTCTTGAGAATACGCATGTGTATCTATAAATACCATGCGACCCCGAAACCTTCCAAGTTACTAAAATAAGTAACCTCTATGTGTATCCACACTACACGTTAACCAATACCACCCGAATGCTAGTTCCACGAACCAACGTACGAAGAATATAAGAAGTAATCGAAAAAACCAAAACCCTAAAGGGTGTTTGTTTCGTTCGACTTAAATAAGAGAATAAGAAGAAGGGATTTCATGTATAATAAGGTTTAGGGATCCTCTATTTATAGTGTTAGGATTAGGGATACATGTAACACCCCCAAAAATGTGTCGCAACAGAAATATGTCCGGGGGTGCTACTTCATAATACACAGCGCTAGATACAAGAGAACGACCTCTAAATGTGTCGTTTGTAAAACTATCTCGTTGATTTTCCGAAATCAAAATAATACTTGTCCCATAATTGCATCACAATGAAAAGCTTGAAAGCAACACAACGAGATTTGATCATTTGTAGAAATCCAAGTATGAATCTTGTCAATTTAGATTCCAATGCACATCAGATAATCCAAGTATCTATATCACTTGAGAAAAACATGCTTAAAACGGTCAATATAAAGTTGGTGAGTTCATAGGTTAGTTTAATTATGAATGTAAGTTTCAAATGAATGTATTTGTCTCCTGTGTCATCACAGTACCATGTAAAAATCCCAAAGATTTATAAAGAATGTATGGCCAATTTAATGTCACCAAAATGTTTCAAGTATGTATTGCCACTTTATTCAAAGCACAGTAAATATCCATGTGAGTATAAAACAATGTTTACGATTACTCTAAGCTTATGAAACTGATGCACTAATATAACAGTAAAAATTCATATGTATTTGTTTGGGGCCCTGGAGTCCCAACCAATTGTAATCCGACATGTTATAACGTTCGTTTACCGAGTGATAGCTAATCACCCGAATGGGGGTTGTCAATCCCGAATAGATCTATTTCATAACATGCGCGCAGACAACATTCTATAACGTTCATTTTCCGAGTGATAGCGAATCACCCGAATGGGGATTATCAATCCCAAATAGATCTATTTTATAACATTCGCGCTCACCCTCCAAGTGATTTATAGTTCATGACGCTATGACGTAGACTTGTATGTACTCATCACAGGTGTCCCCTCCAAGAACACTCGGGCATTTATTTAAAGAATATGTACTCCCGTTACTGGTGTCCCCTCCAAGAACACCCAGGCAGTAACTTGTTGTTATCAGTTCAATCCGCCTAAGCTAATCCGTAATCATTTCGAATGTAAA